>JBBPBX010002588.1:22488-46190 GCA_038048925.1 Garcialebias charrua
TAAACTACTACTTACCAGTGCTTAATTAGAGACCCTGGAACTCTCTCATTTTGACCGGGTGCATTCCTGCAACTGTTTGCTCGGATCCAGCAACTCTTTACGACGGCTCAGTGGTTAGCACAGTTGCCTCACACTAAGAAGGTCTTGGGTTCAATCCCCTGTTGGACCTAGGATCTTTCTGTGTGGAGTTTGCATGTTCTTCTCATGCTTGTTGGGTTTCCTCCGGGTACTCCAGTTTCCTCCCACAGATCAAAAACATGCATGTTAGTCTGCCTTCAGGTCCAGGCTTCCCTTGCAAAAGAGATCTGTGATCTCAACGGTATTTGCCTGGTTAAATAAAGGTTAATAAATAAATAATACAAAGAGAGAAGATGTTGCCCAGTCTGTGGAGTGGATATTACAGGCGCACCAGCTCACGCACACGCTCCTGCCCAGCGGAGACGTGGATAGCATGTCCTGTGGGGATGAAGTGTCTTCATCTATATGGCAAGCCAAGTGGTCCATTAATAGCCAGACATGTGGTAAAAGTGGATAGTAATGGGCCACTTTGGCTTGCCATACCTTACGCACAGCAGTGTCTCCAGACAGCTCTGAGCACGCACAACTGCTGATGTGAACTCACGCATACGTTTCTGACATAATCAATAAAAAAGCTTAGCTACAGTTAAAAAAACAAGAGAAATGTGTGATGGGGATTTTTCACATTAATACGTATCAAAACAACTGTTCTAATTTGTCAAAATAACAACAATCAAAATGTTGACAAGACAGTCCAAGTTACTTTCATGAAATAAATAGATAGATGGATTGCCCTTAGTTGGACCACAAAGAAGTCGAAATTGAGTTTGGAGCAGCAGGAACAACAACGTGCAGGAGTGAATTAAGCGGAGAAGAGTTCAGCTCAGAAACATGAAGCAGAGCTGCACTATTCACACACATAACCTGTTGTTGCTGTCTAAAATACTAATTTAATCAAGTGTTTACAAATGTAGGTAAACGTAGATACTTAACAACCTGTGAAAATAGGCTGCACCAAAATACAGGAAATAGCATCTTCTTTATTCAAATATTTAAGGAGGAGGAGGACCCACAAGCTCCCTTCACTTCCCTCCACTTCCCTAATTTCCCTCATCCCCCCCCCCACACACACACAGCCCTCCTCCACACCCCCTCCGTTCCACACCCCACCCACCTCCACCAGCCCACCCACCAATCCATCCATCCATCCATCCATTTTCTTCCGCTTATCCGGGGTCGGGTCGCGGGGGTAGCAGCCTAAGTAGGGAGGCCCAGACTTCCCTCTCCCCAGCCACTTGGAGCAGCTCCTCTGGGGGAATCCCAAGGCGTTCCCAGGCCAGCCGAGAAACATAGTCCCTCCAGCGTGTCCTGGGTCTTCCTCTGGGTCTCCTCCCGGTGGGACATGCCCGGAACACCTCACCAGGGAGGCGTCCAGGAGGCATCCTAACCAGATGCCCGAGCCACCTCAACTGGCTCCTCTCGATGTGGAGAAGCAGCGGCTCTACTCCGAGTCCCTCCCGGATGACTGAGCTTCTCACCCTATCTCTAAGGGAGAGTCCAGACACCCTGCGGAGAAAACTCATTTCAGCCGCTTGTATCCGAGATCTCGTTCTTTCGGTCACAACCCAAAGCTCATGACCATAGATGAGGGTGGGAACGTAGATCGATCGGTAAATTGAGAGCTTTGCCTTTTGACTCAGCTCTCTCTTCACCACGACAGACCGGTACAGCGCCCGCTTCACTGCGGACGCTGCACCTATCCGCCTATCGATCTCACGCTCCAGTTTTCCCTCATTCGTGAACAAGACCCCGAGATACTTAAACTCCTCCACTTGGAGCAGGACCTCCTCCCCGACCTGGAGAGGGCATGCTACCCACCCACCAATGTTCCCTCTAATTTTTTATGTGTCTGGGCATCATCAAGACGTGCGCTCTATGGCCATACACCTGTTATAAATGTGGGATCATAGAAAGTTACATGGCTTATTAAAAGAATCAGATTACAGCAGCAACTTCCATGAGTTTGCTTCTAATATAAGTGATTTTGCAGCTCCCAGTTGAATGCATGCAGCTCAAAAACCAGTTTTATTTAACTACAGACTTTATTATTTTATTTGAATTAGACGTTGTAACCCTTTAACTTTATTTATTCATGTTCCTCAGAGGGAAAATCAACCTTCTTAATTAAACTGTCAGCCTCAAATAAATATACAGTATCTAATTTACAGTGCTGGGCAGCGCTAATCCAAAAATTAGTTCCACAATTTCTAAAACGCTTATTAATTTTTTTAGGTCCACAATTTCAAAAGCACAAATGTCTTATGAAAATTAGGGGAAACTAATCTAATCCGCTATTATATATATATATATATATATATATATATATATATATATATATATATATATATATATATATATATATATATATATATATATATATATTATATATATATATATATATATATATATATATATATTATATATATATATATATATATATATATATATATATATTTATATATAGCCGGCAGCGTTATCAATATTTGCACTACACTGCCAACTGAAAAGTAACAAAAATGATCCTAAAAGGATGAAATTACAAAAATCAAAGGATTTATTTAATACTTTACGTACATATATTCTATTCGGCCACGAAATTAACAAAAAATAGAATGATCTTTTAATCCCTAAAACCACGTTTAAATCTCAAATACACGGGTGTGTCGCCACCGCATTTATACATAAAAGTAACCCAAATACATAAAACTAACGACTCACCGTCGAATGGTCGACACAAAACACACAATAAAATCCTCCGGCCACGTTAATTTGGCTTGAAACAGCGGGGTTCTCTACGGATTTATCCATTAGTAACCCAGCACTACCAACAGGCAGACACAGAGTTAGCGTCTATAGGTAGTCAACAGATTTAATGAAAAGTAACTAAAATACATAAAAATAACGACTCACCGTCAAATGGTCGACACAAAACACACAATAAAATCCTCCGGCCACGTTAATTTGGCTTGAAACAGCGGGGTTCTCTGCGGATTTATCCATTAGTAACCCAGCACAACCAACCAGCTGGACACAGAGTTAGCGTCTATAGGTAGTCAACAGATTTAATGAAAAGTAACTAAAATACATAAAAATAACGACTCACCGTCGAATGGTCGACACAAAACACTCAATAAAATCCTCCGGCCGCGTTAATTTGGCTTGAAACAGCGGGGTTCTCTGCGGATTTATCCAAGTACCCAGCACAAACAGCTAGCCACAGAATTAGCCCCTGAGTTCACCTCTGACCCGGAAGATGTCAAGATGGAATAGTCCATTTTTAGTAGGGGGATAAAGAAATCGACCGTTTTTTTATTGCGTATTTAATGATCGTTTTCATCGTAACTATAATTATTTTTATGTTAAATGTACATTAACAAGCAGGATCAATGGTAGGGATGTAGGTGACTGGACGGGACGCGGCGGGGCCGGGGCCCCATGCTGATTGGGATTCCCAGGCAACGGCATCATTTGCTACATGGTGGATCCGAGTCTGTTCTCTGCTCTTCTCCCTCCCCCCTCCAACCCTCCCTCCTCTCTGCTCTTTACGGTAGGGAAAAAGGTAAAACAAGTTGTAAATAAGTTTATTGGTTTTTATCCATCCATCCATTTTCGTCCGCTTATCCGGGGTCGGGTCGCGGGGGTAGCAGCCTAAGTAGGGAGGCCCAGACTTCCCTCTCCCCAGCCACTTGGAGCAGCTCCTCTGGGGGAATCCCAAGGCGTTCCCAGGCCAGCCGAGAAACATAGTCCCTCCAGCGTGTCCTGGGTCTTCCTCTGGGCCTCCTCCCGGTGGGACATGCCCGGAACACCTCCCCAGGGAGGCGTCCAGGAGGCATCCTAACCAGATGCCCGAGCCACCTCAACTGGCTCCTCTCGATGTGGAGAAGCAGCGGCTCTACTCCGAGTCCCTCCCGGATGACTGAGCTTCTCACCCTATCTCTAAGGGAGAGTCCAGACACCCTGCGGAGAAAACTCATTTCAGCCGCTTGTATCCGAGATCTCGTTCTTTCGGTCACAACCCAAAGCTCATGACCATAGATGAGGGTGGGAACGTAGATCGATCGGTAAATTGAGAGCTTTGCCTTTCGACTCAGCTCTCTCTTCACCACGACAGACCGGTACAGCGCCCGCTTCACTGCGGACGCTGCACCTATCCGCCTATCGATCTCACGCTCCAGTTTTCCCTCATTCGTGAACAAGACCCCGAGATACTTAAACTCCTCCACTTGGGGCAGGACCTCCTCCCCGACCCGGAGAGGGCATGCTACCCTTTTCCGGCTCAAGACCATGGCCTCGGATTTGGAGGAACTGATCCTCATCCCGGCCGCATCACACTCGGCTGCAAACCGCTCCAGCGAAAGCTGTAGATCACGATCTGATGAAGCCAATAGGACCACATCATCTGCAAAAAACAGAGAAGCGATTCTAAGGCCACCAAAACGGATCCTCTCAACACCTTGGCTGCGCCTAGAAATTCTGTCCATAAAAGTTATGAACAGAATCGGTGACAAAGGGCAACCTTGGCGGAGTCCAACTCTCACTGGAAACGAGCCTGACTTACTGCCGGCAATGCGGACCAAGCTCTGACACCGGTCGTACAGGGACCTAACAGCCCATATCAATGGGCCTGGTACCCCATACTCCCGGAGTACCCCCACAGAACCCCCCGAGGGACGCGGTCGAATGCCTTTTCCAAGTCTACAAAGCACATGTAAACTGGTTGGGCAAACTCCCACGCACCCTCCAGGACCCTGTTGAGGGTGTAGAGCTGGTCTAGTGTTCCACGACCAGGACGAAAACCACACTGCTCCTCCTGAATCCGAGGTTCGACTATCCGACGGACCCTCCTCTCCAGAACCCCTGAATAGACCTTACCAGGGAGGCTTAAGAGTGTGATCCCCCTATAGTTGGAACACACCCTACGGTCCCCCTTTTTGAATAGGGGAACCACCACCCCAGTCTGCCAATCCAAGGGAACTGCCCCCGATGTCCACGCGATATTGCAGAGTCGCGTAAGCCAACACAACCCCACAACATCCAGAGCCCTAAGGAACTCAGGGCGAATCTCATCCACCCCTGGAGCCCTGCCACCGCAGAGCTTTTTAACCACCTCGGTGACCTCAGCTCCAGAGATTGGAGAGCCCGACCCAAAGTCCCCAGGCTCCGCTTCCTCAGTGGAAGACGTGCCAGTAGGATTGAGGAGGTCTTCGAAGTACTCCGCCCACCGACTCACAACATCCCGAGTTGAGGTCAACAGCACGCCATCCCCACCATAAATGGTGGGGATGGCGGTTTTATTGGTTTTTACTGATAGATAATTAGTTATTAGCGGTACTGCATTTTAAATAAAAATAGCACAAATCTGCTTATGAATTATAAAAGTTAGTCAAACCACAAAAACGCTGACAAAAAGTTTAGGTCCACTGTAAGCGGATTAGCGCTTTAGCGCTCTCTATCATTCATAAGCCCACCACTGCTAATTTAGATGGTTTTTATTTTAATGCTTGTAGGGGTTTTGTTTAAAATCTCCACATTACTGTAGTATTTTTTTATTGACAAAATATTTATTTCACTGTAAGTTTTAAAAAAATGTATTTTCCTCCTTGGTCCCTGGGTCAACATCTGCAGAGCTCAGAAACTGATGCTTGGTTCTGGACCTGCTCTTCTGCACACCTGGCCTGGTTCTGCTCTTCATCTTTATCACGTGACTTTATTGTGCACTGACCTCCATTCAACTTCTGCATCTTTTTCTTATTTTTCCTGCAGATTTGGTGCTTGACAAATAACTTCCTCCTTCAGAGAGGACGGGGTTTGTTTATGTGTTCAGCGGTGTGTGTGTACGTGTGTGCGAGTGTGCAGCTTCTAGCTGTAACGCAAGTGCTATTTGACTTTATTCAGATAAAATACGTGGTGTGGATTATTTATCATACCTCTGAGTTTACTTGACCTAACAACGAGATTTAAAATCTGTAGTTTTAACACTAATTGACCCACGTACTGTACCTGTCCCGGTGTGACAAACTCCGTGACTTCTGCATGATCTGACTATGAAGCTGCATACACACATGCTTGCTAAGACTGTTGTTACCCGCCTTCCTGTTACTGATTGGTCAAAACAATGTGAGCTTCAATGTGATTGGATGTAATCACTGTCCATCAAACATTTTAAGTTGAGGCGGACCGGTGGGCTGACCATATTTGGATGCGCGCAAAGATTTTATTGTACACTGAGAATGTGCGGGCAGTGCACAATTGTGCACGCATGTAGCTTAGAGGGAACATTGCCACCCAGTGTTTGAATTCTGGCATCGATCAGTTCACAAATTAAGCTCTGCTACTTACTACTTGTACTACTATCCTTACTAGGGGTGTACCGATAAATTGGCCCTGATTTCCTTAATTTTGGGAAATCGGAAATTGGCCAATGCTTGCATGAGAAACCAATTTTACAGATTTTTTTGGTTTTAACAATTGCCTAAACTTCATTTATATTTCAGAGCACTACCTTGTGACCAGTTAAAACAAGTTTGTATTGTTTCTAGAATATTGGTCAAGGGTCTGTTTTTTAACAAAATAAGATTGAAATTTGAAGGCATTGTGACCTTACAACATCTAACAGTGTTGATTATAAAACAAAATCGGTATCGGACAAAATCGGAATCGGTAGGTCAGACTTTGTAGAAATCGGTGATCAGCAAAAAAACTGCAATCGGTGCACCCCTAATTCTTACTTCGCAGCTTTTCACTTATTGCAGGGCTTCAGGGTACAGATCCCCCGTGATAAACGAGGGACTACTGTAATCTGTTCTGAAATTGATTTACTGTATATTGGACTTGTTTAGTTTCTTGGTAAGATGTCCTAAACTGTTCAATGTAAATTGTTGCTGTTTAAATAGGCTGAACAGAAAATTTACTTTTAATTTAAACAATTAATGTATATGTGACCTTTTACTTCTTTCTGTCATCAGATCAATTCTCAGGATGACAATGGTGTGTTGGTTGGGAACTGGGGGGAGGATTATTCCAAGGGCACAGCCCCAACATCATGGACAGGAAGTGCCAAAATTCTTCTGCAGTACCACAACACTGGTGCTTCTGTGTCCTTTGCTCAGTGTTGGGTGTATGCTGGCGTCCTGAACACCTGTAAGACCATAAACAAAAATCATACATGTGAAAAACGTGTTTAGAAAAGTTATGGAATTACTGGCTGAAATCATTGTTAAAAGTATCCAGATGCATGCTCAATAATCCTTTGTAGTAAATAAAGTAAGTCACGTCCTTTGGATGGGTTCAAAAAACAAAAACAAAAAATTGTAGAAACATTTTGTCTTTCATCTGAAAGACTTCTTCAGTCTTCTTCATAGTTAAAAGTACTTTGTAGAAACTAAGCCAGAGGGACAAGGTAAGTGCTATTACTGTTTATTGTCTAAAACTAGAAACTACGTAAATGATAAAAACAACTAAAGTTGTGTATTTAAAACCTAATTTTAGTTTTGTTTATAAATGCTCAAAGGTTTAGTTTAATAGGTAAGGCCAAGTACTAATGTTAAAAATGAAAAAAATTGTGGTTTGACATCTCTCCTTGAATCGCCACCTTTTCATAGTGGAGTTTGTGCACCTGAATGATCTTAGGAGGTATGCTGTCCAGGCAATTTTAATTGCCCCTGGTAGGGTCTCCCAAGGCAGATTGGTTCTAGGTAACAGGCCAGAAAAAAGCAATTCAAACTACTTTTATGGACAAACAAAAACAAGGAACACAATCAATGTTCCCTCTAATTTGTCATGTGTCTGGGCATACACACAAGCTCTCTGAGCACACTGAGGACCACTATGAGCAACATCAGGAGTGCGCAATATGGCCACACACCTGTTATAAACCTGGGATCATAGAAAGTTACATGGCTTATTAAAAGAATCAGATTACAGCAGCAACTTCCATGAGTTTGCTTTTAATATATGTGATTTGCCCCACTTAAAATGAAAAAACAATAACATTGCTGTTCATGAGATGCATAGTATGTTATAGGATACAGGACCAGGATCAACCATAGGGGGAAAATCAATCACTTTATTTAACTGCTTAAAAATACTTTCCACGAAATAACCAGTCACTCTTTTGGAGCTATATCAGCTTGAAATAAAAAATATTGCAATCAAAATACTGTAAATCGTTTGAATTTTACCTCTGTGAGGATCTTTAGTAATAATAATAATAATAATAATAATATTACTATTTCAGTTTTTTTTTAATTCACAATATCAATTTCATGGCAATTCCATCCATCCATCCATCCATTTTCTTCCGCTTATCCGAGGTCGGGTCGCGGGGATAGCAGCCTAAGTAGGGAGGCCCAGACTTCCCTCTCCCCAGCCACTTGGAGCAGCTCCTCTGGGGGAATCCCAAGGCGTTCCCAGGCCAGCCGAGAAACATAGTCCCTCCAGCGTGTCCTGGGTCTTCCTCTGGGTCTCCTCCCGGTGGGACATGCCCGGAACACCTCACCAGGGAGGCGTCCAGGAGGCATCCTAACCAGATGCCCGAGCCACCTCAACTGGCTCCTCTCGATGTGGAGAAGCAGCGGCTCTACTCCGAGTCCCTCCCGGATGACTGAGCTTCTCACCCTATCTCTAAGGGAGAGTCCAGACACCCTGCGGAGAAAACTCATTTCAGCCGCTTGTATCCGAGATCTCGTTCTTTCGGTCATAACCCAGAGCTCATGACCATAGATGAGGGTGGGAACGTAGATCGATCGGTAAATTGAGAGCTTTGCCTTTTGACTCAGCTCTCTCTTCACCACGACAGCACCCGCTTCACTGCGGATGCTGCACCTATCCGCCTATCGATCTCACGCTCCAGTTTTCCCTCATTCGTGAACAAGACCCCGAGATACTTAAACTCCTCCACTTGGGGCAGGACCTCCTCCCCGACCCGGAGAAGGCATGCTACCCTTTTCCGGCTCAAGACCATGGCCTCGGATTTGGAGGAACTGATCCTCATCCCGGCCGTATCACACTCGGCTGCAAACCGCTCCAGCGAAAGCTGTAGATCACGATCTGATGAAGCCAATAGGACCACATCATCTGCAAAAAACAGAGAAGCGATTCTAAGGCCACCAAAACGGATCCTCTCAACACCTTGGCTGCGCCTAGAAATTCTGTCCATAAAAGTTATGAACAGAATCGGTGACAAAGGGCAACCTTGGCGGAGTCCAACTCTCACCGGAAACGAGCCTGACTTACTGCCAGCAATGCGGACCAAGCTCTGACACCGGTCGTACAGGGACCTAACAGCCCATATCAAAGGGCCTGGTACCCCATACTCCCGGAGTACCCCCCACAGAACCCCCCGAGGGACGCGGTCGAATGCCTTCTCCAAGTCCACAAAGCACATGTAAACTGGTTGGGCAAACTCCCACGCACCCTCCAGGACCCTGCTGAGGGTGTAGAGCTGGTCTAGTGTTCCACGACCAGGACGAAAACCACACTGCTCCTCCTGAATCCGAGGTTCGACTATCCGACGGACCCTCCTCTCCAGAACCCCTGAATAGACCTTACCAGGGAGGCTTAAGAGTGTGATCCCCCTATAGTTGGAACACACCCTACGGTCCCCCTTTTTGAATAGGGGAACCACCACCCCAGTCTGCCAATCCAAGGGAACTGCCCCCGATGTCCACGCGATATTGCAGAGTCGCGTAAGCCAACACAACCCCACAACATCCAGAGCCCTAAGGAACTCAGGACGAATCTCATCCACCCCCGGAGCCTTGCCACCACGGAGCTTTTTAACCACCTTGGCGACCTCAGCACCAGAGATTGGAGAGCCTGACCCAAAATCCCCAGGCTCCGCTTCCTCAGTGGAAGACGTGCCAGTAGGATTGAGGAGGTCTTTGAAGTATTCCGTCCACCAACTCACAACATCCAGAGTTGAGGTCAACAGCACGCCATCCCCACCATAAATGGCGTTGGTCGCGTACTGCTTTCCCCCCCTGAAACGCCGGATGGTGGACCAGAATCGCCTCGAAGCCGTATGGAAGTCATTCTCCATGGCCTCTCAGAACTCCTCCCATGCCCAAGTTTTTCCCTCAGCAACCACCCGAGCCGCATGCCGCTTGGACTGCCGGTACCTATCTGCTGCTTCCGGGGTCCCACAGGCCAAAAAGGCCCAATAGGACTCCTTCTTCAGCTTGACAGCATCCCTCACCGCCGGTGTCCACCACCGGGTTCGAGGGTTGCCACCACGACAGGCACCAACAACCTTGCGGCCACAACTCCGATAAGCTGCCTCGACAATAGAGGCGCGGAACATGGCCCACTCGGGCTCAATGTCCCCCGCCTCCCTCGGAACGTGTTCAAAGCTCTCCCGGAGGTGGGAGTTAAAGCTCCGTCTTACGGGAGACTCTGCCAGACGTTCCCAGCAGACCCTCACAATACGTTTGGGCCTGCCAGGTCTGACCGGCATCCTCCCCCACCATCGGAGCCAACTCATCACCAGGTAGTGGTCAGTTGACAGCTCCGCCCCTCTCTTCACCCGAGTGTCCAAGACATGCGGCCGCAGATCAGATGAGACGACAACAAAGTCGATCATCGAGCTACGACCTAGGGTGTCCTGGTGCCAAGAGCACATATGGACACCCTTATGCCTGAACATGGTGTTCGTTATGGACAATCCATGATGAGCACAGAAGTCCAACAACAGAACACCACTCGGGTTCAGATCAGGGGGGCCGTTCCTCCCAACCACACCCCTCCAGGTCTCACTGTCATTGCCCACGTGAGCGTTGAAGTCCCCCAGCAGAACAAGGGAGTCCCTAGGAGGCGCACCCTCCAATACCCCCTCCAAGGACTCCAAAAAGGGTGGGTAATCTGCGCTACCGTTTGGCGCATAGGCACAAACAACAGTCAGAGCCCGTCCCCCCACACGTAGGCGAAGGGAGGCTACCCTCTCGTTCACCGGGGTGAACCCCAACGTACAGGCACCAAGATGGGGGGCAACAAGTATGCCCACTCCTGCTCGGCGCCTCTCACCAGGGGCAACTCCAGAGTGGAAGAGTGTCCAACCCCTCTCAAGGAAACTGGTTCCAGAGCCAGAGCCATGCGTTGAGGTGAGTCCGACTATTTCTAGCCGGAACCTCTCAACCTCACACACTAGCTCAGGCTCCTTCCCCACCAGAGAGGTGACATTCCATGTCCCAATGGCCAGCTTCTGTAGCCGAGGATCAGACCGCCAGGGTCCCCGTCCTCGGCCACCACCCATTCCACAATGCACCCGACCCCTTTGGCCCCTCCCACAGGTGGTGAGCCCATGGGAAGGGGGACCCACGTCTCCTCTTCGGGCTGTGCCCGGCCGAGCTCCATGGGTAAAAGCCCGGCCACCAGGCGCTCGCCAACGTGCCCCTCCTCCGGGCCTGGCTCCAGAGTGGGGCCCCGGTGACCCGCGTCCGGGCGAGGGAACATTGTTTCCAGTGATTTGACTCATCATAAGGGGTCTTTGGGCTGCACTTTGTCTGGTCCCTCACCTAGGACCTGTCTGCCTTGGGTGACCCTAGTAAGGACATGAAGCCCCTGACAGCATAGCTCCTAGGATCATTGGGACACTCAAACCCCTCCACCACGGTAAGGTGGCAGCCCAGGGAGGGGCAATTCATGAAAAAGAAAAGAAAGTATTTTTCCATCATTAAAACTGATGTTTACTCGTGTCTACTGAAAATTTTGTTTTTTTTTCCCCCCAATATTGTTTTTCCTTTTTTATACATAATTTCCTCATGTTTTTTACTCTGCTCACAATATAGTCTCTAGTTTTCAAAATTTAAGCTGTAATGAATATTTTAAAACGCTGAATTAGACAGAAATCGACCGGTTTAAACCAGTCATGATGGGAGAGCTGCAGTTAAAACCCAACTAACAATTTAACATGTTTAATTAACAAAAAATGGCGACATGAAGTATTAATGTTGATAAACTGGTACAGAACAGTCAGCTAATGCTTCACAATGGCAAAAAAAATTGTATTTTCATCAACTTACCAGAGAAAATACGTCTGAAACACCAAGCATGAATTCGTTGCTGTTTGAACTAGTTGCAGCCGGTGATGGCATAGTAACATTGAAAAAGTAACGTAGTTAAGTTACTGATTAGTCCTTGGGAAAAGTAACTTAGTTAAGTTACTGATTACTTGATTTGGAAAGTAACTAAGTTAGATTACTAAGTTACTTTATTAGTTACTTTCAGCAGCTGCTGACAAGAACTCTGTCACAATACATAAAAAATTTAAATGTAAAATAATTACTAATAAAAAATATTCAAAAAACACAATGGTCTTTCTTGACTTCATTAAACATAAATACTTGTTTTTATAAAACATAAAATTGTCTGAGTTCATTAAACATAAATACTTTTGATAAAAAATATAAGGTAGTATTTCTTGATTTCAATATCATAAATGAAGGTTGAATGAATAAAGAAATACTTGCTTTATATAAAAAAAGTGTCTTTCTTTACTTCACTAAACAAATAATATTTTTACAACAAAGACTTATAAAATGTTGTTCACGAATGAGGGAACACTGGAGCGTGAGATCGATAGGCGGATAGGTGTAGCATCCGCAGTGAAGCGGGCTCTGTACCGGTCTGTCGTGGTGAAGAGAGAGCTGAGTCGAAAGGCAAAGCTCTCAATTTACCGATCGATCTACGTTCCCACCCTCATCTATGGTCATGAGCTTTGGGTTGTGACCGAAAGAACGAGATCTCGGATACAAGCGGCTGAAATGAGTTTTCTCCGCAGGGTGTCTGGACTCTCCCTTAGAGATAGGGTGAGAAGCTCAGTCATCCGGGAGGGACTCGGAGTAGAGCCGCTGCTTCTCCACATCGAGAGGAGCCAGTTGAGGTGGCTCGGGCATCTGGTTAGGATGCCTCCTGGACGCCTCCCTGGGGAGGTGTTCCGGGCATGTCCCACCGGGAGGAGACCCAGAGGAAGACCCAGGACACGCTGGAGGGACTATGTTTCTCAGCTGACCTGGGAACGCCTTGGGATTCCCCCAGAGGAGCTGCTCCATGTGGTTGGGGAGAGGGAGGTCTGGGCCTCCCTACTTGGGCTGCTACCCCCGCGACCCGACCCCGGATAAGCGGACGACAATGGATGGATGGATGGACTTATAAAATGTTTATTTTGAAAATGTTTCAAGTGAACAATACGTTTGTATAGGCCAGCTGTCACTCTTTCAGAGATGAAGATGTTCACATCCTTGATAGAGAGGAACAATGGTTTGAGAGAGGAGTAAAGGAGGCCATCTTTGTGAAAAGAAACCATCCATCATTAAACAGAGGTGGAGGCCTCTGGGTTCAACTGTCTACCTCTTACAATGCTGTTATTGCTAGTGTCACTCAGCCCTCTGTGAATAGCAAACAATCAGGGTGCTAATGATCCATTGTTAGGCTGATGGTCCTCCTTGATCATGTGAGCAGCTGGTTTTGGCTGTCATCAACAAACTGGTTGATCCACTGTGAGAGGGTGCTATTTATAAGACTGAGTTGAATACAGCTCCTCAGACTGAGAAGTCTTTCTGATGAAATATGAAACGTTTCTACAATTTTTTTGTTGTTGTTTGTTTTGTTTATTGAATGTCCAGAGGACCAGACTTAGCTTTTTTAGATGTTTCTACCTGGATTATTGAGCAGCATTAATGTCTTCATCACATACTTCTTAGCTGCAGGTGGATGTCCTTAGTTTTTTCATAAAGTGCTGAAGTGTTGACGCTCAGTAAAGCCTGTACATCAGACGATGCAGAGATTTAAAAACTCCTACAGTTTGTGTTATTGATCTGGACTGATTACCTGATAAAAGTTGCAGCTGCTGTTTGCGCCTTAGCGGTGTTTGCAAGCTGCTTTTATTTGTTCATGTTCGGATGATGTCGTTAAATCCGTTCAAGTAGACGTGTTGCTGCTGCAGATCCAGTCTTGTGAAACAAAGTCCATGCACAGCTTTGAATTTGCGCTCCTCTTTTGCTGTTGTACGAACTAAACCGCACAATGGGAACGGCGGTAGACCACCGCGGACCTGCGGTGCACTTTGGAACTCATTTACAGCCGCCCGGCCTCAATCAGGGCACAGATGGGGGTTCGTAGCTTCGGAACCTCATATGATTCTGCGATTTTGGACCTGAACAGCACCTGGACGGAAGGCTGCAGTCAAAAAGAACACTGTGGCCTGGATTGAAGATAAACAATAACTATCTAATCTAGTTTCTGCACGACCTTGGAAAAGAAGAAGGCTGTCTGCTGGAAACTATTCTCCTGGAGTGAAGCTGAGAGACCTTGCTGACCCCCCCTCCCCCCCCAGAGGTCTCTGTGGGTGCGCTCGGAGGCGCCAAGCTTAACAACTGCTGAACTGTGCTATCTGAATGTTGCTCACAGACTCTTTTGATCTCCTTGCATGTCGTCAAAACTGCAACAATGTCTTGTCTGGTTGTGCTTATTGCTGATAGAGTTTTTGGGACTTTATCATAGAGTGTCTTAAGGCAATCTTTGATAGATTCTTTTTTTGAATATCACAAATGATACCTATTGTGTTTTTCCTTTTTCCATATCTGTTTGACCTTCATCCGGAGACGGATGAGAGCGGTCGCGCAGAAGAACATGTCATGTGTTTGAATATGCTGCAGCTTTACATTTCTCTCCCTCCTCTGGACAACTGTGTATACATAATCACGCTGTATCGGTTAACTGGTGCAATGTTAATAAAAAATCTCTTATCTCTTATCTCTCTTATCTCTTTTAACAAGAAAGCTGAAACTCAGGTCGCATAGAGCAGACGTCACGTCACAGTCTTTATTAATCACTCGTCCTCCTCAGCTCAGCTCCAGGACGCGCTGCTGGTGTCAGGTTTCACACTCACAGTAGGTGACGGAATGTCCGCATAGACTCGTCTTTTTTTTTAAAATCACTCCCCGAGACGCATTGAGGAAATAAAATAAATACAGTACTACAGAAAATGACAAAAAAGTAACGCACAATAATTTGATGAAAGTAACTTTAATCTGATTACTGGATTTTTAAATAGCAACGCGTTAGATTACTCGTTAATGAAAAAAGTGGTCTGACAAGAGTAACGCGTTACTAACATCACTGGTTGCAGCCATGACCATGCGACTTCTGCATTCCATTCAATGAGAGTCTATGGGAGCGTCGCAGACAAAATCAGATCACGGCACTTGTGTGGTGCGTTCAAAGCCTATAGGACATGCTGGCACATTCAGTTTACTTTGGATACGCTGCAAAGATTTTATTGTGCGCTGAGAATGTGCGAGCAGTGCGCAATTGCGCATGCGCACAGCTTAGAGGGAACATTGAACACAATGTCCCTTGCCCAGACATGGGTTACTGGAGCCCAATCCTGGAACCAGGCCTGGGGGAGAGGCTCGTTGGTGGGTGCCTGGTGACAGAGTCTCTACCCATGGGGCCTGGTCAGGCTCAGCCAAAAGAAGAAACATGGGTTTTCCTTCCTGTGAGCCCACCACCTGAAAGAGGGGTAATACAAGTCAAGTGCACGACTCTACGGGCAGTGGCCGAAGGCGGGGACCTTGGTGCTTTGACCCTGGCTTAACAAAGCTGGCTCTTGGGACATGAAACATAACCTTTCTGGTGGGGAAGGAGCCTGAGCTTGGGTGTGGAGTTGAGAGATACCGACTAGATATAGCTGGGCTCACTTCGAAGCATAGCATGGGCTCTTGAACCATTGCAGATGATGTTGTCCTGTTGGCATCATCGTTCCGTGATCTCCAGCTCTCACTGGAGCGGTTCGCAGCGTAAATCCGAGGCCAGAGTCCTCAGTCGGAAAAGGGTGGATTGCTCGCTTCAGGACAGGGGTGAGGTTCTGCCTCAAGTGAGGAGATAAAGTATCTTGGGGTTTTGTTTATCACTGAGGGAAGAATAGAGCGTGAGATTGACAGATAGATTGGTGCAGCATCTGCAGTATTGTGGACTCTGTGTTGGTCCATTTTGGTGAAGAGATGAGCTGAATTACAAGGCGAAGCTCTCTGTTTACCGGTCAGTCTGTCTTTCTAACCTCACCTAGGGCCACATACTTTGGATAGTGACCAAAAGAATGAGATTGCGGATACAGGCAGTTGAAATGAGTTTCCTCTGCAGGGTGGCTGGATTCTCCCTTCTTGGAGAGACTCAGAGTAGAACCACTGCTCCTCCAGATCGAGATGAGCCAGTTGAGGTGGTTTGGGCATCTGGTAAGGATGCTTCCTGGGCGCCTCCCTAGGGAGGTGCTTCGGGCATGTCTGACTGGGACAAGACTCCAGGGAAGATCCAGGACACGCTGGAGAGACTATGTCTCTCGGTTGGCCTGGGAATGCCTTGGAGTCCTCCCAGAATAGCTGGAAGAGGTGGCTGTAGAAAGAGATGTCTGGACTGCCTTGCTCAAGCTGCTACCCCTGTGACCCGACTTTGGAACAAGCCGAAGATAATGGATGGATGAACAGTTTGACATCTGTCAAGGGAATGTGTATTATTTGCCCTCACCATGCTTGATCTGTTTACTTTTTTAATATAGACTTTGGACTTTATAACCTTTTTGCTCCTGTACTGTTATTGTGAGTTATATTAAATTGTTCCATGAGCCTTATTCTATGTACTGTAATTATCAGTCTCCATGTGACCTGTCAGTAACTGGACAGCAAGATATACTTTTTATTATCCTCAAGCTTTGATTGAGATGATTACAGTGATGTAGTTGCAGAGGCCATGGGAGCTGGCTGTGCTCCCAGATTTCTCTGTGCTTCTGGCTACAGCTGGATTCTAATAAAGCTGGACAGGGCACGTAGGGGCTGGGGCCTGGCGGCTGGATGTTTTCTATAAAACTGATTTTTCTGTTCAGGAAGTCAGAATGGGTCAGAGCCTCAGACAGGTCAAAACATTGATAAGTTGTACATTTAAAGGCATTGATCTTCTGAGTAACAAAACAAATTTAAAAACTAACGTGTCATAACACATAAACTAGAGTAGTTTTAAATGATGGACAAAAAGTGGCTCAGAAATTAATCACTTATTTGTTGTCAAAATTAATTTTGTTTATTTAGTTATGCGCAGCCTTGGTATTCCGGCAAGGCTCATCACCAACTTCAACTCAGCCCACGACAACACGGGTAACCTGAAGACTGAACTCATCTTCATGGCTGATCACTCACTAGACCGACGCAGGACCAGGGACTCCATCTGGTGGGTCCAAATACATGTTTATTAGAAACAAAAGGATACTAAAACAACTGTTTTCTTTGAAAAAAATGTGTGCATTAAACCTAGTTAGCTTTTTCTTGAAAGTGTTTTAATATATCCTAATAGTCCTATTACTATAATCCTCTTTGAATCACCACCATATTGTGGCAGAGGAGTTGTGCACCTGAAAAAAACTAGGAGCTAAGTTGTCAGGGTTAAATGTAATCGCCCCTGGTAGGGTCTCCCAAAGCAGATTAGTTCTAGGTGATAGGCCAGACAAAGAGCGATTCAGAAGACTTATATGGACAGGAAAAAACAAGGAGCTCAGTATCCCTTGCCTGGACGTGGGTTACCGGGGACCTACACTGGAGCCAGGCCTGGGGGAGGGTTTCATTGGCAAGCACCTGGTGACTGGATCTCTCCCCATGAGCAACTTGGGTTTGCCTTCCTGTGGGCCCACCACCTGCAGGAGGGGCTATTCAAGTCAGGTACATGATGCCAAAGGCAGTGGCCAAAGGTGGGGACATTGGCACTCTGGCCCTGTCTTACCAAAGCTGACTCTTGGGACATATAACATAACCTCTCTGGTGGAGAAGGAGCCTGAGCTTGTGCATGAGGTTGAGAGGTACTGACTAGATATCGCTGGGCTCACCTCAACACACAGCATGGGCTCCAGAACCAATCTCCTTGAGAGGATCTGGACTTTATTCCATTCTGGAGTTGCCCACGGTGAGAGGTGCCAAGTTGGTGTGGGTCCACTATTGGCCCCGTGCCTGTGTGTTAGAGTTTTCCCCGGTAGATGAGAGGATGGATTCCCTGCACATTCGGGTTGGGGGACAAGCTCTGACTGCTTTTTGTGCCTATGCGCCAAATGGCAGTTCAGAGTGTCCAGCTTTCTTGGAGTCCTTAGTAGTGTGCTGGAAGGTGCGCCAACTGAGGACTCCTTTATTCTACTGGGAGTCTCTCTCTCTCTCTCTCTCTCTCTCTCTCTCTCTCTCTCTCTCTCTCTCTCTGAAAGTTCATCTAAGTTTTAAGAATATAATTAAAACAACAAAAAATAAGACAGAAAAGCATTATTCATTATTCCATTTGACCCATCAACATCTCAGTGTTAACCCCTCTTTATGAATTTAGAAAAAAGAAGAATTTCTCTTTAATGGTAAAACATGAACATTAGAGGCTCTATCTTTCATCTTTCAATTCACTGGATTGGAGATGCCTCGTATAAGATTTTTTATTCTTACTCTCGGTTGGCTCTGATGAGATTCTGGCAAACCATCAGGTCGCTGAGGAGGGGAAAACCGCATTTTACTAACATTGTTTACAGTGAAGGTGGGGTGATGTTGAGACTGTTCATTCAACCTTTTTTAGACAGTGGGGGGTGTTCCGTGAATATTGGATTGAGGGCCCATTGCTACGGTCTGTTCAGTACCTATGCAAGTGGTGTAAGAATTTGGTTTGTATTGCCAGTAGCAAGTCAGACCCCTTCAGGGTGGTAGTTGGACTATGCCAGGGCTGCCCATTGTCACTGATTCTGTTCACAACTTTTATGGACAGAATTTCTCAGTGCAGCCAGGGGGTGGAGGGTGTCTGGTTCAGTGGCCTCAGGATTCCTTTTCTGCTCTTTGCCAGTGAGGCTGTCCTGTTGACATCATCATTCCATGATCTCCAGCTCTCGCTGAAGTGGTTCACAACTGAGTGTGAAGCGCCTGGGATGAGAATCAGCACCTCCAAATATGAGGCCAGGGTCCTCAGTCATAAAAGGGTGGTTGCTCCCTTCAGGTCAAGGGTGGGCTTCTGTCTCAAGTGGAGGAGTTCAAGAATCTCAGGGTTTTGTTCATGAGTGAGGAGCAAATGGAGCGTGAGATTGACAGATGGCAGTATTTCAGACTTTGTGCCAGTCAATTGTGATGTATAGAGAGCTGAGCTGTAAGACAAAGCACTCTGTTTACTGGTCGGTCTACATTTCTACCCTCACCTATGGTCACAAACTTCAGGCATTAACCGAAAGAATGAGCTCATGGATGCAGGTGGTTGAAATGAGTTTACTCCACAGGGTAGCTGGACTCTCCCTTGGAGAAAAGGTGAGAAGTGCTGATATCTGGAAAAGACTCAGAGTAGATCTGCTACTCCTCCACGTTGAAAGGAGCAAGTTGAAGTGGTTTGGGCATTTGGTAAGGATGCTTTCTGTGTGCCTCCCCAGGGGGGGTGCTTTGGGCATGTCCGACTGGAAGGAGACCCTGGGAAAGACCCAGGACACGCTAGAGAGACTATGTCTCTCTGTTGGTGTGGGAACACCTTCGAGTCCTCCTAGAAGAACTGGAAGAAAAGGTGGCTGTGGAAAGAGATGTCTGGGCCTCCTTGCTCATGCTGCTTCCACCATGACCTGACTTTAGAATAAGTGGAAGATAATGGACAGACAGATGGATGGATGGATGGATGGATGGATGGATGATGGATGGATGGTATTTTACTATAGTAGTTCTAGTTTAAGTTGTATCATTACTATTACAGTTGGGTACTATTTTGTACTAGTAGTATTACTACTTATTCTTGTAGTACTAGTACTAACGTTAGTACCACACCAATAGAACAAGTACTATTTTACAAATAGTAGTGCTTGTACTGCCAGTGCTACTTACCCAACTAGTAATAATAATAATAATAATACAGCTACTGCAAGTACTACTAGTACTAGTAGTACTAGTACTATTACTATTATTTGTACTAGTAGTATTGCTAATAATGTCATTATTACTAACTGGGTATTAGTAATACAATTAGCACTTACGGTACTTGCAAAATTATCCAACAAATACTATTACTAATGCTATTACTAAATATTTGTTTGTTATACATGATGCTTGATTGTTTTGGATGGATGGTCCCCTTTTTTGCATGTGTGAAGCTAGTTCCTTTGGATTCCACAAAAAGCTGGCTTGAAAAACATCAAGGAGGTGCTATTCATGAAACAGATCTGGGTTAGCAGGCCTCAGACTGAAGAAGTCTTTCAGAGTCAGAGAGTCTTTATTGTCATTTGCACCGCATGTGGTACATGTGATGAAAACGAGATTATGTACACGGGGTCCCAGTTACATCCAACAACAAATGCAAGAGAAAAACAGTAATAACATCTAGAATTAACTAAGAAAAACATCAACTAGTAATACACTAAGCCCTAATGTAGTAGAAAAACATCATTATAAACAGCAGCACGAACATGAGTCTGTATGAGCAGATGGTCACAGATGAACACAGCAACAAGAAAACAGATCAGCATCAGCATGATGTGATATTTTGCAGTGTTTATTCTTATTATTTATTTATTCATGAGTCTAACAGCCTCAGGGTAGAAGCTGTTCCTCAGTCTAGTGGTTCTACATTTGATGCTCCTCAACCTCCGTCCTGAGGGGAGTGGGGCAAAGAGTGAGTGTGCTGGGTGAGTGAGGTCTTTCATGATGCAGGTGGCTCTTTTCCTGCATCTGGAGGTGTAAATGTCTGTGATGGTGGGGAGACTGACTCCAACAGACTTCTGTGCAGCCTTCACCACTCTCTGTAGAGCTTTTCTCTCTGCAACTGTGCAGCCTCCATGCCACACATTGATGCTGGAGCACAGGATGCTCTCCACTGCACACCTGTAGAAGGAGGTGAGGACTGGGCTGCTCAGACCAGCTCGTCTCAGCCGTCTGAGGAAGTAGAGTCTCTGATGACCTTTCTTGATCAGGCTGGTGGTGTTGTTGCTCCAGCTGAGGTTATCATTCAAGTGTACACCCAAGTATTTGTAGCTGGAGACCACTTCCACCACTGATCCACCTATGTTCAGTGGGGTGTGTGTTTGTTTGTTCCTTCTGAAGTCCACAATCATCTCCTTTGTCTTCTTCACATTCATGTGAAGGTTATTCTCTTTGCACCAGCTCTCCAGGTGTTCCACCTCCTGTCTGTAGCTGGACTCATCATTGTTTGTGATGCATCCCACCACAACTGTATCATCTGCAAACTTAACAATATGACAGCCTGGATGTGTGGCTGTACAATCATATGTGAGCAGAGTGAACAGAAGAGGGCTCAGCACACATCCTTGAGGAGAGCCAGTGCTGAGGGTAATGGTGGAGGAGGAGAAGTTGTGGATCTTCACGGACTGTGGTCTGTTTGTTAAGAAGTCTAAGACCCAGTTACAAACGGAGGGGCTTAGTCCAAGTGTGGATAGTTTGTCTATCAGAGTTTGGGGGATCATGGTGTTGAAGGCAGATGTGAAGTCCACAAAGAGCATGCGCACGTATGAGTCCTTCTGATCCAGGTGGGTGAGAGCAATGTGGACCACAGAGGAGATGGCGTCCTCTGTTGATCGGTTCGCGCGGTATGCATACTGATGAGGATCCTCGTTGATGTTGACGGTTGTCTTGATGTGGGACATGACCAGTTTCTCAAAGCATTTAGCGACTATCGGGGTGAGGGCCACCGGTCTATAGTCATTCAGACCAGTCACTGTGGAGCTCTTTGGGACTGGGATGATGGTGGCGGTCTTCAGGCAGGTGGGAACTGACTCCAGTGCAAGTGAGGTGGTGAAGATGTCAGCCAGCACCTCACAGAGCTGGTCCGCACATTCCTTCAGAACTTTCCCTGGGATGTTGTCTGGTCCGGTTGCTTTATGAGGGTTGATCCTTCTGAGACTGCCTCTCACTTCTGCTGCGGTCACTCTGAGATGCTCTTCATCTGGTGATGAGGTGAGTCTGGTGCTAGCTGGTCTGTTTGGGTCTTCAAAACGTGCATAAAACTTATTGAGGGCATCAGGCAGAGATGGGTCCTTGGGGCATTGTTTGCTCTTGCCTTTGTAATCTGTTATGCATTTGATGCCCTTCCACATGCTCCGTGGGTCTTGTGAGGTGAACTGTCTCTCAATCCTCTGTGCATATGTGGCCTTGGCCTTCTTAATGCCAGCAACCAGCTCTTTCCTGCTCTTTCTCAGTTCCTCTGTGTTTCCAGACTTGAAGGCAGTGTCCCTGGCTGCCAGCAGGGTGCGGACCTCTTTATTTAACCAGGGTTTTTTGTTGGGGTAACATTTAACATATTTTTTTATGGATACATTTTCAAAGCATGTGCTAATATAACCCAGAACTGAGGAAGCATAAAGTTCCAGATCCACTGAGCTCCCATCAGTCGCTGCCTCCCTGAAGACAGACCAGTTTGTCTTCTCAAAACAGTCTCTCAGCATGGAGGTGCTATCTTGAAGCCAAACTTTTATCTCTCTTTGTTCTGGCTTAAAGCGTCTGAGTGGGGGAAGCTGTCCTGGGACCAAGATCAAAGAGTCGTGGTCAGAAGCCCCGAGCGGATGGCGTGGCTTTGCCGTGTACGCCCCCTTCACATTCGTGTAGACTTGGTCAAGCGTTTTATTTCCTCTTGTTGCTATGGAAACGTGCTGATTGAAGGTTGGGAGAGAGACCTGTAAATCTACGTGATTGAAGTCACCTGAGATAATGAAGAGCCCCTCTGGATATTTACACTGCAGTGAGCTGAGTAAGTCGTGAATTTCTCCCTGGGCATCATTAGCATTAGCATCAGGTGCTATGTAAATAACAGTGATGATCGAATGAAAGATGAAATGTTTTTCCTTAAAGAAACTTGTCCAGATGATATGATTTAACCTTTTTTGTTATTACTATTATTATTATTATTATTATTATTATTATTATTATACATTACTCTTCTAATAAGTTCAAGTTCAAGTCAATTTTATTGTCATTCACATCACATGTGGTACATGAGGGGGAACGAAATTATGTACTCAGGGTCCCAGTTACATCCAAAAATAGCAAAAATATCAAATGTAAAAAGAAACAGTATACAGTATAAATATCTAAGATATACACAAAGATATATGTCAAACGATTGCCAAATGGTGTGCCAAACGATCTAAGATATACACTAAACACTAATAATGTAAAACAATACAGCATATCAATATTAGACTAATAGTAGTACTACTCAAACTATTAATAATAATACTAATAATAGTTATTATACTAATACAAGATTTCCCAAAAAACAGTACACAAAGTAAATAACAAAAAAAAAAATAGAATAGAATAGAAACAGCCTTTATTGTCCCACGGATGGGAAATTCAAATGTAACATATGATAATAAATAATGATAGAAGTTACAAATTATAAAAAGTATGGTACTTTTTTCCTGATCAAGACAAATAATTTGATATAAAAATAGTGCAAAGTATTTTATATTGTGTCATCACTTCAATTTTTTCTTCATTTAACTATAATCCTTATCCATCTATCTATCCATTATCTTTACCCGCTTATTCCTTTTCGGGCCTTGGGGGTCGCTGGTGCCCATATCCAGCAATCCCTGTGTGAGAGGTGGGGGACACCCTGGACAGGTCTCCAGTCCAGTGGCAGCT
>JBBPBX010002588.1:46255-73879 GCA_038048925.1 Garcialebias charrua
CCAGTGGCAGCTCCTGAAATGTCCACCAGGGGGGGCTATTTCTCCAAAATGAAAAAAAAAAAAATCCAAGTTCAAACAGTTTTTTTTTAATCAAATGCAGATTAATACAAGGTCAACAGAACAATTAAATGCTCAGGATGAGAAGAACCAATTTGACTCACTAAAACAACAAAGAACAAACAAAAAATATATAAATAAATAAATTATATATAAATTATAGAAAGGAAAATAAGTGAGATTAAAACATTTCTGCATTTCTACTTGCAAGAGGCTTTGTTTTCATTCTCCACTCTATTGATCATACAGTGTTAAGAATTAGTAAAACACCACCAGTGACATTTAGTATATAAAGTTATTAATGTTTTATCATTTTTATAAGCAAATTAAAATAAATGTAGCCATCAGAGTCCAGTAAAACACCACCAGTGACATTTAGTATATAAAATTATTAATGTTTGATCATTTTTATAAGCAAATTGAAATAAATGTAGCCATCAGAGTCCAGTAAAACACCACCAGTGACCTGGATGCATGCTCAATAATCCACCAGTGACATTTAGTACCGGTATATAAAATTATTAATTATTGATCATTTTCTAGAAGCAAATTAAAATAAATGTAGCCATCAGAATCCAATACTGTGCAATAACCTGTGCTGGCAACCTAAAGGCCCAGCTCTGCGTAGGGCAGTACGCCACTGTACACCGTACGTATGCAGAGGCACAAACGTAGCCCCGCAGGGCACGAACGCACAAAGCTCAAATTTTACGACCGCGTACGCGAGGCGCGTTGTCTCACAATAAACTGCCCGGCGTCGGACTGTTTTGTATGTGACACAAATGTATTAAATTCCCCTTCTTCATCCCTGATCTGGACTTTTCTTTTGTTTTTTTGCCAAAAGTCAAGAGATCACTTCCTCCTCCGTTGATTCCATGACTGAAATGATGAAAAATTAAGGAATTTGTCACGAGCGAATTAAACTCAGGTCCTACGTGGCTGCGCAAGGTTCTGGAGATTTCCTGGTGGGCTGTGGGCTGCAGGACCAGCGCTTACTGTTTTTATTTTTATTTTTTAGAACTTTTTATTAACATATAAAGTTTAGAACACTGCAGCGGCTGCAGCCAGAGCCAGCTCGTGCCTTTTTTTTTTCACCCGACCTGTCAATCAATTCAGTAGGCGTGTCAGCAAATGACCAATCAGTGACCTCAGTTTGTCCTGTAGGTAAACGCTCTGTGAGCAGCTGCTCAAATTACAAGAATTTGGAGCAACAAACGCGAGCATTTTTAATGCGAGAACGAATGCAGAGCTGTGCTGGTGAACGTGCACGCACAGAACGCGCGTGTCGAGCGCCGTTCGGCCAAACGCAGAGCTCTGCCTGGGCCTTAACTCCACAAACAAACAAAGAAAAAAACAAACTCAACAGTTACCACTTTTAGAATAAACAGTCAGCTGAAGGCTTTTATCATAAACAGAGCACCTAAAAGTGGAGAGGATATCAGTCAGGAATGATAATATAATAATATAAGCATTAGATAAAGGCTAGCATTAGCATGCTAGCTCCAAAAACAAACTCACCAGTTACCACTTTTAGAATAAACAGTCAGCTGAAGGCTTTTTCACACACATAGACTTCTAAAATTTGAGAGGCATATCAGTCAGAAATGCAAATAGACATTAGATAAAGGGCTTTCAATGATTTAAAACCTACCTGCAGCCAGTTGTTTGAGTCATTGCACGGCACATTTCCCAGACAAAAAAAACACAAAAACAAAACAAAACAAAACCAGGAAGCACATGATCTGTATGTACAGGTCACGTTAGACGTGTCCAGGGCATTGAAAACTGAGCCCAGCATCTTCTCATCGTTTTGTAATGTCGTGGAATAACTGCACATGCACCATTTATAACGAGAGTCTATGGATAAGATTCATGTGCCCCCAGAACAGGAAATATGTCACCAATCAGAAAATGTTTTTTGAAACAAACAATATAACTCATCATTACTCATAAAATATTTATCCTACATACGCAACTAAAAACATATACTGTATGCATATATTTTGAAATATTTTTATTTTATTATTTCATTTTTATTATTATTTTTTAAGTCTTCCATGTAAAATGGTCCAGAAGTTCCAGTGGGGCGGCGCCCTAGCGCCCCCTATTGGCCGTCCGCCCCTGCTCCAGTCCATCATAGGGACAACTGGACAGGTCTCCAGTCCATTACAGGGACACCTAGAGACAAATGACAAACAACCATTCACTCTCTCTCTCATCCAGAGACAATTTAGAGTCACGAGTCAGCCTAACATGCATGTTTTTGGTCTGTGGGAGGAAACCGGAGTACGGTACTCGGAGAAACCCACACAGCACGGAGAGACCATGCAAACGCTACCCAGAAAGGCCGGCAACCTTCTTGCTGATAGGCAGCAGCTCTACCAGCTGAACCACTGTGCCACCTTAAATCCACATCCTGCAACCAAAAATTATTGAATTTTTTTAATGATTTGATAGTAAAAGCAAACGTTGCTTCTCTGTAGGAACTACCATTGCTGGAATGAGGCCTTCATAAAGCGGGTTGATCTGCCGCCAAAATTCTCAGGTTGGCAAGTGGTGGATGCTACACCCCAAGAGACCAGTGATGGTAGGACACTCAAAAAGAACATTAAACACAAATATAAGTTGAATGTTAATGTACATCACATTGTTTGTGTTTCAGGATTTTTTCGTTGTGGGCCAGCCCCTGTCAATGCCATCAAAGATGGTGAGCTGTGTCACCCATTTGACAGTGGGTTTGTCTTTGCTGAGGTTAGATAAGCACTAAACTAAAGTTTCTGTAGTCTAACCTTCAAACATGTCTACAGTGTATAGCTGACTTCTTTATAGTTCAACCTTATAAACATGTTATTTTCCAGGTCAACAGTGATGTAGTTTACTTGAAAAGTGACAAATACGGCAACCCTACTCCTTTCAAGGTGGACACAACTTCTGTTGGAATTGCCATATTAACCAAAGCTGTTGGAGGCATGTCACGTGAAAACATCACACACAACTACAAGTACCCTGAAGGTAATGCAAATAGTTTAACTTCCATGTGACCAAAGCTTATACAATGAACTGTAAAAGGACTCACTGATTGGTGTCTGCAGGCAGTCCTAAGGACAAGCAGACCATGGCTAAGGCTGAAGCATACGGCTGTACAAGAGCTCAGTCGGATGTTCCTGAGACCAAGCTGTCTGTTGTAATCAAAGCTGACCCGGTAATATGCCTGTGTGTTTTACATCCTCCAGTGATCTGTTAAACTGAAAACAGTCATGTGTACAGCAATCAAAGTGCAATTGATTATTAAGATCTAGAAAATATATCAACAAAAAAGGGTAAAGTCGAGGTTTTAAGAAGACAAAGTCCTTCTTCTTCCTCTTCTTCTTCTTTCGGCTTTTCCCTTTTCAGGGATCGCCACAGCGAATCATCCTCCTCCACCTCACTCTGTCCTCTGCGTCCTCTGTCCTCACTCCAACTACCTTCATGTCCTCTCTAACTGCATCCATATATCTCCTCTTTGGCCTCCCTCTTTGTCTTTTTCCTGGCAGCTGCATTTCTAACATCCTTCTACCAATATACCCACTGTCCCTCCTCTGGACATGTCCAAACCATCTCAGTCTGGCCTCCCTAACTTTATCTCCCAGTTGTTTAACATGTGCTGTACCTCTGATTATCTCATTCCTGATCTTATCCATCCTTGTCACTCCTAAGGAGAACCTCAGCATCTTCATTTCTGCTACTTCCAGTTCTTTCTCCTGTCTTTTTGTCCATGTCTCTGTCTCCAGACCATACAACATAGCTGGTCTCACCACTGTCTTGTAAACTTTTCCTTTGACCTTTGCTGACACCTTTTTGTCACAAATCACTCCTGAAACTTTTCTCCATCCACTCCATCCTGCCTGGACTCTCTTAATAATAATAATTTAATAATTTGTCACATTTTGTCATCTGTGTATGTTTCCCATACTTGACAGACGAAATTGGTCTTCTGCCTTTAACCCAACCACCACCAGGTGGTGCAGCGAGCAGCGTAGTCGCGCTGGGGGAGCTGGAGAATTAGATGTGCACTCATAGACACCCCAAGATGTGTAGTGGCCGGGGCCGGGGCGCGAACCCGCGTCCTTCGGGTCCCAAGTCAAAAGCCCTGCCACTACACCATCTTGGCTCCAATCTTCACCTCTTTACCACATTCCCCATATTCCTGGACAGTGGACCCCAAGTACTTGAAGTCCTGCACCTTTGTGACCTCTGCTCCTTGTAGCCTCACTGTTCCACTGGCCTCCCTCTCATTCACACACATGTACTCTGTCTTACTACGGCTGACTTTCATTCCTCTTCTTTCAAGAGCATACCTCCACCTCTCCAAGTTCTCTTCCACCTGTTCCCTGTTCTCACCACATATCACAATGTCATCTGCAAACATCATAGTCCATGGGGATTCCTGCCTGACCTCATCTGTTAGTCGGTCCATCACCAGAGCAAACAAGAAGGGGCTCAGAGCCGATCCTTGATGCAATCCCACCGCCACCTTGAAGCTATCTGTCACTCCTACAGCACATCTCACCACTGTCCTGCTGTCCTCATACATGTCCTGTACCAGTCTAACATACTTTTCTGCCACTCCAGATTTCCTCATGCAATACCACACCTCCTCTCTTGGCACCCTGTCATATGCTTTTTCTAAATCCACAAACACACAATGGAGTTCTTTCTGACCCTCTCTGTACTTCTCTATCAACATCCTCAAAGCAAAGATGGCATCTGTGGTGCTCTTTCTTGGCATGAAACCATACTGCTGCTCACAGATAGTCACCTCTTGTCTAAGCCTTCCTTCCACAACTCTCTCCCAGATCTTCATCGTGTGGCTCATCAACTTAATTCCCCTGTAGTTGCTACAACTCTGTACATCACCCTTGTTCTTAAAAATGGGAACCAGCACACTTCTTAAGAAGACAACAAAGTCCATGCTCAATAATCCAGGTATACAATCCAACAATTTTCAGTCAGTTCATATGGACAGTTTCTTTTTTTTGTGCTGAAATGTTTCACCTTCCATCCAGAAGGCTTCATCAGTCAAGGAAACACACAACACAAAACTGATTCTTCCCCCAACAGCTCACTCCAAAGTGGAACAGACCCAAGGGCATAACTTTAGGTTTAACATGGGGGGGTTGTGCTCTCTACCTACAGTATGTATTTATCGAATAAATAACTTTTTTTATGATTCAGGATATTTTAGGGTTAAAATATATTGTAATGCTTTTACTGTGATTTACTGTGATTTACTTAACTTTCCTGTTTTCTCTGTATTTATTCTGCTCCTTTTTTGTTCCACATAGGTTCAACAAGTAAGAAAAAAACTCACTATTTTTCTGCATTTTTTTCAGCCATAACACATATTTTACATTTTTAAGATTTATTATATAACATACCTCAATTTCACAATTTTCAAAGAGTGTGTATTTACCTGGTTCACTACAGTTTAACTAGGAAAAATTACAACAAATGATTCAAATACAGCCATAATATGACAAGAGCAGAGTAAAACCCTGCATCATACCTGTCAAGTTTTGGATTTAAAAATAAAGGAAATTTTCTGCCGGGTACGCCGAGCCATCCCACTAGCCCAGGGATCTGCAACCTTTATGATCAAAAGAGCCATTTCTGCCCCTTTGTTCACTAAATTAAACGTTTCCGGAGCCACAATACCTGCTACAACTGGGATTCTCAACTGGTGGCCCACAGACCACTTTAAGTTTGTTAGAGGACAATTTTCTGACCTGTAGTTTTCTGGCCATTGTAAAGCTGAAAATATCTAATGATTTGTTGATATTTTTACATTTTAAGACTAAAAAAGACCAGATTATCATAAAGAAGGAAAAATAATGTGATCTTTCCCAATTAAAAAATAAAATAATGAACTATGCAGGTCTAGGTAAATTATTTTAATTGTGGAAAAATTAAATATCCTACTTTGAATAAATAAAGTTAACTTATGTTTTACTCCTTCTATTAGTTCTAGTATTCACACATTTGCAAAGGAAATGACAGGAAAAACTGCTAAAACTAGCCCTTTTTGTTGTTATAAGAACAAATAAAATTCAGTTTAAAGTTAGTTTTGATCAAAGCTTGGAAGAGCCACTGCTGAGGGACCAAAGAGCCGCATGTGGCTCCAGAGCCGCAGGTTGCAGACCCCTGCACTAGCCCAACCAAAGTCCAGGACCCCTTACATTTTAAGACAGGTTTACAAGAAATCTAAAATAACTACCTATCAGCCTCTTTCAAACCAGTTATGTGATCACAATCTGATAGGCCTACCTTGTGCTTGACGGATTTTTCATGCTGACGGACATCGTTCCTTCCCCCATGAGAGACACTAAAGTCGCAGTTACAAATCTTAAAAAACGCGTAATTGTGCCCCACCCTACTATTCTTTAGGAAAGTAAATTTGCTGTCCCATTTTTCAAGATATTTACACGAAGTCTTAACTTTTTATGCAGGGACGCCTTCTCTCTCGTTACATTTATCTATCTCTGTGTTTTTCCGGGTTTGTTCCCAGCGCTGCCAACACTAACATCACGAGAACTGCCACCGAGGCTACTGCAGGTGGCAGTTCTCGCGAGGCTAGTGACAGAGGCACTGGAATGTTTTTATTTTTTCAATAATATTATAATACGGGAGATTTCCAGGAAAATAATAATTCGGGATGACGACGGGAAAGAGGGGTAAAATACGGTAGTTTCCCGGCCAAAACGGGAGTCTTGACAGATATGCCCTGCATGTCATCTTCAGCTTAAATGTTCACTTGCAGGTAGTTTCAAGGCGATTACCGTAATACCCCCAAAACAGCCAAAACGCGCACTTTGTTTTCTTTCAAACACTGTTTAATTTTTCTGATAGCCCAAACCGTTGCAGAGTTACGGTAATGCAAAGTTAGCGTGTGGAAAACGTGTCCCCGGCTGCTGCTGGAGGGGGGAGGAGGAGGGGGAGGCTGAGACCTGAAAGGCAGCTTTTACGCAGAGAGCAGTCTCACCTGCTGAAATGCGCTCCTCCGTTGCGCGCACCTCCAGTTAATCCAGGAGCTTGAAATGAATGATGCCATTTTATTGGGGGGGTTATATTGACTGGATCCAATTATTGAGGGGGTTAAACCCCCCCATCCCCCCTGTAAATTACGCCTATGAACAGACCAGTTATGTTGGTGCTAAGATGGTTTCTTTGGCACGCCCCTTCCTCCGGTGCCGGCCCTCTTCCTCGTCGACAGTCATGTCAAACTGACTTTGACAGGCTTTATGGCCAACAGACTTGTTGGTTTTGAACCAGTTTGACATGACTGTCGACTTCTGCCTACTTCAGGGCTGACGTGTCCACCTCTAAAAAACCTGGTGAGGGTGAAGCCGAGTCCCTGGCTCTGGAAGTACAGGTAGTCTTCGACTTACATACGAGTTCCATTCCTACGCATCGTTCGTAACCCCATTTTGCCGTAAGTCGGACATCACACGAGCCACCACTTATACACGTACATGTACGGTACTGTACAGTTACCAAGCACTTCGCCTATCCTAACACAGTACCCTACATAATTATTAAAAAAACATACATTTGGATAAATAAAAAATATTAATTTCTTACTTTGAGCTGGTCAAGCCTGTCTCCGACTTTTAGCATGTTAGCTCTTGCACGTCCGAGCTCCACAGCTTCGTGCTGCTCCACGCGGTCCAAACTGTTTACAGGAAGGACTGTTAGCATGTTAACTCCATACATTTGGAGCCATCATGAAAGGAAAAAGAGTTAATAACTTACTGGGAGCCGTTTCTCTACGGTTTCCATCTAAAAAGGCTGCGTCACGTTAGCTGATGTTAGCCCCGCCATTAGCTGCGCCTTTTAGCATGTTAGCTCATTGCGCCTCCGGTTCAGCTCGCTGTCTGTTGCTTCACGCGGTCCACAGTGTCGTTTTCCTTCGTCCATCCGTCCCTCCGCAAAACCGCCGTTCAGCTCCCAGCTCTGATCGAACACGGTCCGTCCAAAGCCAGCTGGCCGGAGCTAACCGAAGCTAACCTCAAAATGGCGGACACTGCGGAAAACATAGCTCGGTGTCCAGGGTTAGTGATCGGCGGCTGCTGCTCCGGGCCTGAGATGTCCACAGAGTTCACCGAACGTTTACAGCTCATTTATCCGTCTGAGGCAACCTCTTATCGGACACACAGTCCTCCAAAGCCGGCTGTCGAGGCTGGAGCTAACCAAAGCTAACCGCAAAATGGCGGAGACGGCGGCATTTCCGGAAACTGCAGGAAACTGCGCAAATAGGATTAAAAATTATAATTATAATATTAATTATACTTTATTTATAAAGCCATTTAAAACAACCACAGCTGCAACAAAGTGCTGTACACATGAAATCTAGAACATTTAAACACATTAAAATATATATACTTTTATTTCATATTTTTATTAATATGATGCGTTTGTTACTCCGAATTGCCATAAGTCGTGGGCACCGTAACTCGAGGTCTACCTGTACTGTGACCTCTAGGCAGCTTCAGGCCCAGCGATTATAGTATACCCATAGTCTTAATTTTCTCCAGTCTCTAAGCCGTATTTCAGCTCTGATTAGTTTGTCACATGACAATGTCGACTCCTAACATCCAACGCAGAGGCGGAGAATATCCTCCCGAAAGGCAGTTTTTAGTTAATGTCAGGAGCCCAGCTAAACGCAGTCTAACATGTTGCTACCATCTTGTCCCTCTGTTCACCAGAATCCAGTTCTGAAGTGTCTGAGTTAATGGTCCTGTCAGATCACCCATCTGTGTTCAAACTTGATAGAAGTAAATCCATCTCTGCCTCTCTGCAGCCTCCTCTGGGTGAGCCTGTGAAAGTCTTGGTGACTTTCTACAACCGAAGTGAGTTGAACAAAACTGTGAAAGCTCACATGGACGTGTCCATTTCCTACTACACTGGAGTGGTCTCTGAGAGCTTCAGGACAGAGAACTTCACTCTTCAAGTGCCCGGCTTCCAAAGTGAGCAGCGTGACAAATCCCTGTGTTTGTGTTTGGAAAAACAAACTTGATAAATGGCCAGATTTGTGTGTTTTTGTCTTGCAGGCAACAGCAGCATGTTCCAGATCATGCCTCAGGAGTACATGCCTCACCTGGGCTCCAGGGTCGGCCTGCACATCATTGTCACTGGAGAGACTGAAGATGAAAAAGTGTCTGAGATTAAACAGGTTCCCCTGAAGCCTCCGCCAATCAACGTAACGGTAAGAACAAATCTATAAAACATTTCACATCTGTAAATAGACAGAAATGTCACTACTGCACATATTTATATTTTAACATCAACAATAAAAACCTAACTTAAATTAGCCTACAAAAAATACTTGGAACTCAAAAACAGAGCAAATCTGTCAGTTTTCAGCTTAAGATGATCGTAGTAAAGACAATAACGATGGGTTTAACTTTTTTAATATTGTCCAGAATATAAGACAAGAATTTAAAACAGCTAAAGGTGACTATTTTGCATGGTCATTCTTAAAAACCGTGTAAAGTAAAATTAAATGTGTGTTTTGAGTTTGTCACACGGCATAAATATGTGTTATTAATCACCCATATAAATCTGACTGATTAAAAACATTGTTTACCTTATAAAATTAAGTCTCAAAAATAATGAAAAAACATAATTGTGCCCTGGTCTGAAACGCTGGGGGCGTGTCAGCGCGTGGGCGTGGTTTCAGCGCAGTACTGCGCCGTGTCCTGCACCCTGAAGATGTTCTTGAAGGCTGGCAGCCTAATTGGAGTTCTCCAGCCCTACTCATTTGAACCTCCAGAGCCAGACTCAGACTCTGAGTCAGACAGTGACCACTGTGACGGTCGGCATCGTTCTTCACAGCCTGAGCTGTGTGTGGAGAGGCAGACAGGTGCAGCAGTAAACCTGCTCTGTTTTTATCTGAGTTCTGGCTGTAACAGCAGCTCCTTTTTCCAAGAGTTACGCTGTTTTTAGTGCACAAACAACTCTGGTTTTGTTTTTAAAGTTGAGGACACAACTATAATTCATAACTCCGCTGTTATGTGTTTAATAATAAGCGCTATTTTAGAAGATGAGCGGACTCGCTGCACCCGGTCTGACCCGGTCACATCGCATGCGGGGTCTGTGTTGGTGATTAAAATATAGAGTAATCACGTTGATAACTAAGTATGCAATGGACCTGTCGCATTTTCTTAGCAAAAAAGGAGCTATATTGCTATCTGATGCTATCTGCGATTCACGAGTGAACGGCTCCACCGAGGCGAAGATCTAATTTATACGGCTGGAGCTGCAGGCTATACTTAAGAAGACCGCGTGACGAAACGCGGTCACATTTAAAACACGCCTAAAAAATCCTGAAACAGACATATCTTTATACACATGTTGATATATAACTCCAAAATTAATTTATCTACAATTTTGAGACTTTTTACTCATGTACAACATTACAATTATGACATTTATAATGTTTAATGAAGAAAATATTGAAATTTACTTTACACGGTCTTTAAGGTAATGAAAGTTACACGAATTGAATGGAAACATGAGCAAGATGTGATACCTGCATTTATCAAATATAAAAGAACATAAAAATGAAGATTGTTTTTAGCATGACAGCAAAAAGAACTCTGATAAAAACAAATTTAACTTTCAGAGTAACCCCTGGAGCTCTATCTTATCTCATCTTATCTTATCTCATCTTATCTCATCTCATCTCATCTTATCTTATCTTATATAATCTCATCTTATCTTATCTCATCTTATCTCATCTCATCTCATCTTATATAAGCTCATTTTATCTTATCTCATCTTATCTTATCTCATCTTTTCTCATCTTATCTCATCTTATCTCATCTTATCTTATCTTATATAATCTCATCTTATCTTATCTCATCGTATCTTATCTCATCTTATCTCATCTTATCTCATCTCATCTCATCTTATCTTATCTTATATAATCTCATCTTATCTTATCTCATCTTATCTTATCTTATCTTTTCTCATCTTATCTCATCTTATCTTATCTTATGTGCATCTACATTTTCTAGAGTCACCCAGTTTTTAATGCTCATCACCACGGCTAATCAAACTTATCAAAGTTAAATGTTAGCACTCAGACCATGCATTGTGGATAACTCTCAAATACGACCACACTGTTTTAGTTTAATATCTGTAAATCTGACTGAGTTAGAGCCATTGCTGTGCTTCATAACAGATTGTACATGTCATTTTCAAGATTTCATAAAAAAACAAAACTTTGTTATTTCTCAACATAAGATCTTTTCTACTGGTGTAGATTTTCAGTTATCCAGGAGAGAGAAAATCAATAATAATAATAGTAATAATAATAATAATAATAATTTTTATTATTATGCTAAAATATACAATTGAATTTCTGATATATTCAAACTATATTTATCAAGGACAGAGTAAATAAATAAAATAAAAAATAAAAATAATATTATTATTATTATTATTATTATTATTATTATTATTATTATTATTATTATTATTATTGTTATTATTATGCTAAAATATACAAATGAACTTCTAATCTATTCAAACTATATTTATCCAGGACAGAGTAAATCAATAATATTAATAATAATTATAATAATAATTATTATTATTATTATAAAATACACAACTGAACTTCTATTCTGAAGCCATTTTGTTTTCTATGTGGGTAGCATTCTCAATTCAAGTCATTTGAACAAAGAGCAGAATCAAATCAATTTAAATTTCGTGTCCCAAGCTTTCATGCCTAATGCCTTGTCCCCACCAAACTTGTCAGAACGCTCCTGCCACCCCCTTTTGGCCGCTTGTCACTGATGCCGGGGTCCCACTGGGACGCGTCTGATGACGCGCACTAGGGGGAGGCAGAGGGTCATCAGTTGTTGTGTTTTCATGCTGCTGGCAGATAAAATCAGCAACATGTGACCCCTGCTCCTACTGGAGTGGGTTTTCTACGAGCCGAACTGCAGCTCAGACAGTCTTTGTTGAGATTAAAACGTTTTTTTATGTTTGGGGTGATCACACGCTGGAGTGGACAGGAGCAACTGTTTAAAATGCCATGTTTCTTACCGGAGTTTGGTTCCAATTCATGGAAGCTAGATCGGGTAAGTTTAAAAAGTCCAAAATAAATCCCGTTGTCGTTGTGTCATCACATAGCAGAGGCTCTCCCGACTGTTTGCTGGACGCGTCGAACCACCAGAGATCGAATTTTATGACGTTGGCGGCTTGACGCGTAGGTTGCTTTGGACGCGCGCGTGCGTGGAAAGGAACTGCCATGTGCCGGCGCGCCGCTTCAATCACTCAAAACGCGCCACTTCACAGTTCGCCGTGCCTCGACTCGTCTCCACATAGACTTTGAATGTAAACCGGCCGCTTCAGCCGCCCGACAGGGGTCCGGTGGGTACCAGGCATAAGGATGGTGTTTATTCTGTAAAAAAAAAAACTATTGTAGAAATGTCCTGAAGCTGATAGTCTGATGGTCTGTGTCCTGTTTCAGCTGAGTAGACGAACTCAGGTGAACCAGGAAATGTACGCAACCGTTTCCTTCAAGAACACCCTGAACATGACCCTCTACAATGCCAAGCTGGTGATGGAGGGAGCCGGACTGCTGGAGACCAGAGTGTTCCACTACAAGTAAAAAGGCTCAGATATCTGTTGAATGTACAGCTGCTGGTGAAGCAGAGGGTTTAACAGGTTTCTGTGTTTCAGTTCCATCGGTCCATTGGCTGAGATCTCCCAAAAGGTGAAGTTTACACCTGTGAAATCAGGGCTTCAAACCTTGGTGGCCCTCCTGGACTGCGACAACCTTCCTGAGGTAACAAGTCTAGATATTTTCTAAGCTGCTCTGTTTCTTTTAAATCATTATTCTGAGACAGGTTCACTCATTTTTATCATTATAACAAGGTCTCCATCAGTTAAAATTTAATATGATTCAACAAATTAAATATCAGCTAAATGAAAGAGTTACACGTTCTTTAAAGTGCACATACATGACCATTTTTAACTCAATGTGATTGATGGTTCATAAATATAAAACAACTATGGGAATCATATACTACCTACTTCTACCACATACATCATCACATCCTCTTCAAAACAACACAACAAACATGTATCACATCATTTGCAAAACATCAGAACAAATAAACAATAATCATTGTATGCAAAAAAACACAGCCATGCACCCATCCATCCATTATTTTCTGTTTGTACCGAAGTCTGGTCGCGGGGGCAGCAGCTTGGGCAGGGAGGCCAAAACATCTCTTCACATAGAGACCTGTCCGATTTACCACCTTTTTGAACTCTTCTAGGAGAATTCCAAGGCTTTCCCAAGCCAATCAAGAGACATAGTCTCTCCAGCTTGTCCTAGTACTTATTCCTTGGGGCCTCCTCCCAGTCAGACATGTCCGAAGTACCACCCTAGGGAGGTGGAGCCCAGGAAGCATCCTTACCAGATGCCTGAAACTCATTTCAACCAACTGCATCTGCAATCACATTCTTTCTGTCACTATGCAGAGTTGGTGGCCATTGGTGAGGGTAGGAACATAGACTGACAAGTAAACAGAGAGCTTTGTCTTACAGCTCAGCTCCCTCTTCAGCACAAGGAACCAGCACAGAGTCCACAATACTATAATAATAATAATAATACTAATAATAATATTCATCATTTTATTTAGAAGCGCCTTTCAGGACACCCAAGGACACTTAACAAACAAACACAGGTCAAACATCAGCAGTAACAAATTGAAATATAAAATACATAAAGAATATAAAATACAAATGAATTTAAAATACATTTAGTAAAGTTAGTGATAAGCTAGTCTAAAGAGATGTGTTTTCAGGGTGTCTTGAACAAAGAAAGGGAGGTGGTGTTTCGAAGGTCAGGCGGTAGAGCGTTCCAGAGGTGATGGGCAGAGCAGGTGAAGGCCCTGCTCCCCATGGTGGAGAGGCGGGCAGAGGGTACATGGAGATGTAGCGAAGAGGAGGATCTGAGAGAGCGTGATGGGATGGAGATTTGTAGGAGGTCAGATAGATAAGGAGGGGCAAGGTTGTGGATAGCTTTGAACGTGAGAAGTAGAATTTTGAAGATGATGCGTGATTTAACCGGGAGCCAGTGGAGCTGCTGCAGGACAGGAGTGATGTGGTTATAGTAGGAGGTTTGAGTGATGACACGGGCAGCTGAGTTCTGGACCATCTGTAACTTGTGGAGAGATTTGTTGGGGAGGCCGTAGAGAAGGGAGTTGCAGTAATCGATACGGGAAGTCACAAGACTGTGCACCAGGATGGCTGTGGAGCGGGGTGTGAGAGAAGGACGGAGACGGTTAATATTACGGAGGTGGAAATAGGCAGACCGAGTAATATTGTTGATGTGTGAAGTGAAGGAGAGAGTGGTGTCGAGGATGACACCAAGACTCTTGACCTGAGGGGAGGGGGATAGCAGAGAGTTGTTAAGGGGGACGAGAAGATGTTCTGATTTTGAAATGGAGTTTTTGGTACCAACGAGAATGATTTCTGTTTTGTTACTGTTTAGTTGAAGGAAATTGTTAGAAATTGTTGAAATTACTGTAGATGCTGCCAAATCCATCCATCTCACGCATCATTTTTCAAGATACTTGAACTCTTGCACTTGAGGCAGATCCTCACCTTTGACCAGAAGAGAGCAATCCACCTGTTTCCAACTGAGGACCATGACCTCAGATTCAGAGGTGCTTATTCTCATCCCTGCCACTTCACACTCAGCTGTGACCTGCTCCAGAGAGAGCTGAAGATCATGGAACAATGATGCCATTCATTCAACCTTTATTTAAACAGATAAGTCACATTGAGCCTAGAAGACTCATTTACAAGTGAGATCTGCTTAGACAGACAAAAGGTAATGAAACTGGACACATTAGGAATTGGAGGCAAAAAAATTCCTATTAAACTCTTTTTTCTTTGCGTCCTTAAAATCCACAGATGGCAGCAGAGATAGACACATCATCAAGTCTTCAAGTCGATGAGATATCCAGCTGCATGCCAACAGGGCAGATCGGCTCGCCTACAGCCTGTCTTCTCTTTGAAGAAATGTTATCAATTGTGTTGAGGGACCAACTGGCCAAATAAGTCCATAATTATGGTTCGGAAGATATGCAAGAGAGGCTTAGAAGCAGTTTCTAGTTGATCATCTTACAACATTGATGCAAAGTTCACTTGATAAAATTGCTCCAATGAAAAAGAAAATAATCAGAGGAAACCAGCTCCTTGGTTCAATTCTGAGTTACATACATTAAAGCAGGTATCTAGAAACCAGGAAAAAAATAGCGCTCTACTATTTTTGAAGAATTTTATTTAACTTGGAAAGATAGTCTAGAACATATAACAAAGCTCTCCATAAAGCTTGGACTTTATATTACTCATCTTTAATAGATGATAATAAAAATAACCCTATGTTTCTGTTCAGACTATTGCTAGACTACCGGTAATTAAAAGTCCCATCTCTGTTGATTCATGTATCCCTACAACTATACTGTAATTAGTGATGACTTCATGAGATTCTTCATAAATAAAATTATTTCAATTAGAGAGAAAATTCAAACCATCCTTTCTACTATCCCTAGTCTCCTGTCAAATGAGACAACTTTAGGAATTTCCCTAGAGCCTGATTAGTGATTGGACTGTTTTTGTCCTGTTGAGCTCTGAATTGTCAAAAATCAAAGCCTCATCCAAACCATCCACATGTTTGTTAGATGCCATCCCAACCAGGCTGTTTAAAGAGGTATATCGCCTAATTAATGTCCACATTTTAAATCTACTTAATTTGTCTTTAATAAACACTAATAACACTAATAATGAATTTAATTTATAACGCACTTTTCATTAAGAAAAATCTCAAAGTGCTACAAAGTGTAACAAAAATCAAAGATCAAATAAAAACAAGTGATAAAATCAAGTAAAATCAATGATAATATCAACTAAGATCAAAGATAAAATCATGTGGAGGCAGAGTAGGCTCGCTTAAAAAGAAAGGTCTTTAAGTAGGGATGGGAATTGTTAAGAAATTATCAATACCAATTCCTTTATCGATATCATTTATCGATTCAATTCCTTATCGATTATGTTAACAATTCTCATTGGGTTAGGCAAAAAAATATAGTACACCATTTGTGTGCATGAAGTATTTAATGCTCTTTCATTTTACCAGAACAAAAATAGAACTTTTATGAAAAAATAATTTCTAATTAACATTATTGAGGGGCTGTCCATGGTTGGAATGGGTGATAGGCTTCTATACAGTTGGACTTCTGTCCTCTTCCTCAAAAAGTTCTTCTAGGGTTGTCTCTTTTTGCTGCTTTACAGGAGGCATCTGAAATTATTGACATAACCACAACTTGTAATTCACAAATTTCAATTTTAAATAAATAGTGTAATAATCTATGCAATCTATCATCTTTCATTACAAAAAACAAAACTTACATAGTTATCATCTTCATCCTCTTCTGACTCCCTCTGCGTCTCTCCCAGCTCTGCCAGCTTCAGAAGAAATTCACCATTAAAAACACTGAGCAGCAAAAAAAGCTCTCACAACTGAACGAGGCTACAATGAAACACACTGAACAAAAATATAAAACAACACTTTTGTTTTTGCTCCCATTTCTACGGTGCATTTTTAGGTCTGTTGTGTGTTGAAAAACGTCATCCTGAAAGCTAAAAGTGTGCTAACAGCCTCTGAGCCAGCCAGACTACGGCAATCCTCGTCAGCTAAATGTTATTACAGGAGATGGTGATTATTTATACAACACAGTGGAAGCAGTAAAGCAAAAAAGTAACAAGTGACCGGAACTGGAGCAGTTTAACGTTACATGCTGCAACATTTAAAACAGAGGAGGACGCTAGTTTGTTAGCTCCGCTTCCACAACCACGAAGCAGCGTCACGAAGCAGCGTCACGAAGCAGCGTGTTAAAGACGGTACATTTGTGCAAACACCTCATACTGAGTGGCCAGATGCTTCTCTCTGCATGTTAGAAGTATTTCCGCCCTTTATTGTAATCAATGCTTTGCATGTGTTGCAAGTAGACCTGGTTTCGTCTTCGCTTTTTCCTTGACGACATGTTGAACACCAAATACGGCGCATGTCTGTGATGTCATCACGTAAATGCGTCACCACGACGAGTCAGTAGAACGAGTCAGAGAACCGATAAACAGAATCGTTAAGACAAGCAGCCTACAATTCCAGGGAATTGAACTCTAAAGAACCGGTTCTTTAAAAGAACTGGTTCTCGATTCCCATCCCTATCTTTAAGCCTTGTTTAAAGTCAACCAGTGACTGTGGAGCTCTCAGGTAGTCAGGGAGGGAGTTCCATAGGTGGGGGGCAGCCACACAGAATGCCCAGTCTCCCATGGTCCTTAATTTGGTTCTTGGAATGTGAAGGAGATTACTGTTCTGTGATCGTAGAGACCGGGTGGATGAATATGGTGCAAGAATGTCCTTTAGATAATCAGGTGAAGTTCCGTGTAAGCATTGATGTGTAATGAGAGCAGTTTTGTACTGAATTCTGTAGGTGACAGGAAGCCAATGGAGGTTATGGAGAATGGGTGTAATATGTTCAAATTTACGAGCTCTCAATAAAATCCTTGCTGCACTGTTTTGAATATATTGAAGCTTCTGAAGGTTTTTGCCAGGGATTCCAATAAACAGGGAGTTGCAGTAGTCGAGCCTGGAGGAGACAAAGGCATGGACGAGTTTCTCAGCATCAGAAAAAGTTAGGGATGGGCGAAGTCTGGAGATGTTTCGAAGATGGAAGAAGCAGGTTTTAAACAGATGCTTAATGTGATTTTCAAATGTAAGATGAGAGTCCATTTTTATTCCAAGATTTGTAACAGAGGTGGAGAGGGGGATGTCTTGTCCAGAAAAGGAAATTGTTGTTATAGTTGATGTTTGTACCTGGTGAAGGGTGCCAATCAGTATGGCCTCAGTCTTGGAGCAGTTTAATTGAAGAAAGTTCTGACTCATCCATGCCCTTATTTCCTCCAGGCAAGTAGAGAGGTCAGTGAGTAAAGATGGAGATGACAATGGGGATGATGAGGATGCTCCAGTCCTGATGTAAAGCTGTGTATCGTCGGCATAACAGTGAAAAGAAATATTGAACTCATTAATAATTTGACCTAAAGGCAGCATGTAAAGGAAAAACCGCAGGGGCCCCAGAACCGACCCCTGAGGGACACCACAGTGTCACAGAGACCGACCTCCACATGAAGAGGGTGGAGGAGGATACTATGGTCCACAGTGTCGAAAGCTACAGTGAGGTCAAGGAGGACAAGGATGGAGGGAGAACCAGTGTCAGCAGCCATGAGGACATCATTGGTAACTCTCAGCAATGCAGTCTCAGTACTGTGAGCTGCTCGGAAGCCAGACTGAAACTTCTCATACAGGGAGTGTTGTTGTAGGTGGACCTGCAGCTGAGCAGCAACTGCTTTTTCCAGCACTTTAGACAGAAATGGGAGGTGGGAAATTGGGCGGTAATTAGAAAGAATGTCGGGATCCAAATTAGATTTTTCAGAAGAGGCCTAATGATGGCAGTTTTTAGAGGCAGTGGAACATGACCAGATTGTAGAGACTTATTTATTATTTGTGTGATTAATGGGCTTATTGCAGAGTGATTGGATTTTATGAGAGATGAGGGGAAGGGATCCAGGGCGTAGGATGAAGGCTTCATTTTCTTGATGATGGTCTCCACCTCACTCTGAACAACTTCATCAAAGTTGCTCAGGGACCCAGAATGCAGACGGGTAGATGGCAAACGAAGATCAGGAAGGTTGTGGAGCTGAGATCTGATAGAGTCAACTTTGTTCTTAAAGGATGAAAGGAACAGGTTACATTTTTGAACAGAGTCCTCGTGAGTTTGTTTAATGGGATTAAGCAGATGAGTTATTGTTGTACAAAACAACGGTTGCTTCGTTTTTAACATGTAACATTGTTTATTGTGCTGTCCTTGTTCAAATAAACTTGAATGAAAAAAAAGAGCTGTTTAGAGTTTCCAGGGCAGTTTTGATGATGTTGGAATAATATTTGGAGCGTGCTTCTTTAAGAGAATAGCCGTAGGCTTTCTGGTTAAAATGGTTATGTAATCAGAACAAGCGCTCAATACAAAAACAACTGGACTTTATTTGTTGCAGAAAACGTTTCACCCTTTATCCGAAGGGCTTTTTCAATTCAAAAGAGCAGCTGTGAAACAGAAGTTTTATACAGGCAACATGACACGCACCAACATGTAATTTGGAAGCTGAAATAACCCCCACACATACCGGAGATAACATATCCATTCTATGTAAATTGACGCAATAACACATCACAGTTTAACAGTAGGGGGTTTGTTAAGGTCTTTGTTTTTGTATTGAGCGCTTGTTCTGATTTTATCATGTCCTGGACGACTGAGAATCTTCACCAGCAAAATGGTTTTGTACCACAGCACTTTAAGGTTGCTGTAATTAAACCTTTACTTAAGAAGTCTGACCTTGATTCAAAAATTCTGGCCATTTATAAACCTATGTCTAATATAACTTTCATCTAAAAAATTCTAGAGAAAATTTTGCTGCTCAGTTGCATGAACATCTACAAAGAAATAATCTGTTTGAAGAGTTTCAGTCAGGGTTTAGAGCTCATCATAGCACAGAAACTGCACTAGTAAAAGTCACTAATTATATGCTCATGGCCTCAGACAATGGACTTGTGTCTACAAAGTATAAGTAAGTAAGTAAGTAAGTAAGTAAGTAAGTAAGTAAGTAAGTAAGTAAGTAAAAACTTTATTTATATAACACCTTTCACAGACATAACATCACAAAGTGCATTACAAAAAGGAATACACATACTAAAATCATAATAAAATCATGAACTCTCAAAGTGCTGTACAAAAAGCTTACACATGATAAACTCTAAAATCAATAAGCACAATTAACCATAAGCCTGTTTGAAAAGATAAGTCTTAAGACTTTTTAAAAATGTATTAGTTGACTCGGAGATACGCATTGTTAGAGGGAGAGCGTTCCAGAGCCTCGGAGCCACCACTTGAAATGCTCTATCACCACGAGTTTTAAAATGAGTTCTAGGAACTGACAGCAGTAGCTGATTGGAAGACCTCAGAGTTAGACTGACAGAGTGGCTTCAAAAGGTCCAAAATATATTTGGGAGTCTCACCATGAAGTGTTAAGACCCGCCAGTTGGAGCAGGGATTTGCATACTCATCAACAACATTTGTACCAGGATCACAGGTAAATGGGAATAACAATGATTCTCAACTTTCTATTCCAATACCTGAAATCCAAAAGCTTTCAAAATACATTCAACACTTTGATCCCGTTGGGTTCAATCCATACCAAGGCCTACCGAGATTCCCTTGACTTCCAACTGAGTAATTTTCCAAACGCTACTGCTGATGATAAAATTGCACTGATCAGCCTCACCGTAGACTGGAAAGTATATGCTTTCATTGGTCGCCAACCAGACGCCATAAAAAAAGATTACAACATTGTGCGTGATACTCTAATACAAGAGTTCACTCCCAACATGGGGCCTGGTGGCTATCCAGATGCCGAGAGGGTCATGCAAGGAAAAAATGAACATCCACAAGTGTATTACCAGAGAATGTTCCAGGCTTTCAGTGGTAATCAAAATGAACCGGGCATGGAAGACGAGGTAGGTTTTGAATTCCTTTTCAGAAAAAATCTCCACTCTGATATAATACTATCAGTACAAGTGATGGCTAATTTCAAAGAGAAAACCATCAAGGAAATGAAACGGTGTGCTATAAATATTTTTGAGGCTCACATGCAATATAGAACACCCGTAGAGGTCTTCACAAGTGCGAAGGCCGAATCCCAATCGCTAGAGCTGGAAGGGACGCGAGCATCAGCTCCCTATCCTATAAAAGGCGAAAAGAAACAAATCTTTCAACCTGACAAACCACAAAATGAAGGTGCCCGCTTAAACAAAAACCTAAAGTGGTTCAAACTGAACACAGTGGATGAACACAAAGATCAAAAGGGGGGTGCACGTCCAAAGAGTAAAGATTATGGATACAAAGGTAATCCATATAACCAATGGTGGTCCCAACAAGAACCCCCAAACCAAGGGTGGTCCTAACAGGTACCCCCGAGCCAAGGGTGGTCCCAACAGGTACCCCCGAACCAAGGGTGGTCCCAATAGGAACCCCCGAACCAAGGGTGGTCCTAACAGGAACCCCCAAACCAAGCTACGAGCACACAGATAACAACGTTGCCACAGACGCTGACAGCCACCCTGACATCGTTGTTACAGATTACGAGAGCCCCTTGTCAGAAAAAGGGGAAAACTCGAACGCCAACGACAGTGACACGTTGCAAACCGGACACTCAGACTCAACTGCAGCTGCTATTGCGCTGACCGTTTAGATGAACCGACATAGCACAGAAAGAGGTGAATGTCAAAAGAGACGTTGGCCTAAACCCAAGAGGTTCCTATGTAACGTTATCAGAAAGGTGTCCGTTGTTACGACCGGTGAGGATCAAAACACATTTGAAGGACGTAGGACACAAGAATAAGGTTTAACAGAATTTTATTTAACTAAACTAAAGTCTTCGGCAGCAATGGAACCATCGGCTTCTCCTGGCATCCCACGTCACACTAAAAAAAAAGAAAGTTCAACTGAGAGATGGGTTGGGGTAAAGCGGCCAAAATCAAAATAAGGCTGCCCAACAGAGCCAACTCCTATAGAGCCGTTGAACCCTGTTGGACAGCGGGCTAACTGCACCAAAACTCTAGGCCTAATAGAAGGAACTAAAGCGAAAACAGGACTACCAGCTTTACCCAACCAGAAAGTGATGAAAGTAAACAAGAGGGAAAAAAACAACTGTTGTCCTATGAACAGACAAACTCAACAAACTTGAGCCTCAGGGCTCAAGTTCACACCTCTCAGGTTACCTTGAGGTCACAAAACAGAACATTGTCAGTGTTCCTAACTCACTCTATCTAAAGAGTCCTTATGAACACTCCGTGCTCCTAAACACAACTCCCACAGGAGTACACCACAGTCAAAACTCTAGATTAACTAGAGCTCACACGACTCTATAAGGAGTCCACAAGAGCACTCCGGTGCTCCAAGAAACACACACTCCAACAGGAGCAAACAAACAAACTCTAGATTAACTAGAGCTCACAAACAGCCAGGGAGGGTGGAGAAACTCCCTGCACTACAAGCTTTTCAATAAACTTGGTTTACCTTCCAAAAAGGCTCTCAAGTTGCTCCAACAAGCTCCTGCTTGCATCCACCAACCTCAGTTGGCCATCACATAACCTCCACACTGTTCTGGCTTTTGTCCTCAGCTTATAAAAGGGAGAAAGTCAACAGGTGTTTGCAGCTCAGCTAATCAAGCCTGATCAGCTGAGTAAAAAAAAGTGTAGCAGGAGGCTGCAAACTGTAGGTGACCTAAACTGAGGTTTAAAAAAATCCATTAAATCCTTTCAGGATACATAACACTCCCATCGCTAAATGTTTTGTATGGGGTGATGTAGATGTGAGGTAAAACATCATACATGACCCATACAAAAACAGTGAGGTTACATGTAGCGGTCCTCATCACTCAAACAGACTAAAAACCTCATTAAAACTAGTCTGTCAAACCGCTACCATATCATCAACAGTCACATTCAAAATATCTGAAATCCAAAAAGGCATCTTTGGTCTGGCTTTACCCTAAAAAGATTTTGCTTATCAGACCCCAAACAAATTCTGTACTAACACCATGGTTAATGGTGCCAGTGTGAGACTGGATGCTTCTCACAACAGCCAGGGGAAATCTGTCCTCCTCATTTCCTGCACTGGACAGCACCCCCGTGTCAGTTGCAACAGCTCTGCCATCAGTCACACTGTAAACACAGCAGAGACAGTTAAAAACCACAGAACCATATACCACACATTCAACATAAGGTTGTAGCACCTCACACCTCACAGACAGTAAGTATGCATTTTCTGCTATACTTGTAATCAACGGTCCCTTATTGTCCATCAGTACTCTTTCATTTTTCTCCACGGTGGCTAGAACAGGACAAGAAAGAGCAGGAGGACTTGTTGCATGATTTTTCATTTCTTCAGAGATCTTCAGGTCCTCACTTGACTGAACTGGGAGTAGTTCAGTGTCAAACAACTGTGAAAAACAGTCACTGAGATCGTCATCTCCTTCTTGAAGATGAAGCAAGAGTTTCACCTCCTCCACTGGAATCAGTTTTTCTTCACAGTCCATCAGGAAGCTGTTACTCAAAACAAACTCATCCTCTTCTTCCTCCAGTCGATGTTCTTGAAGCGCCACCTCCTGTAGAAGTGGCTCACCTGCTTGAGTGAAAAGCTCTGGTGCCACCTTTAGATGACACACAGTGGGACACGAACGTTGCTTTTCCAGTTCAGCTTTGAGCTTTAATTCTCTCTGTGACTCCAATTGTTCTTGCTCCAACTCTCTCAGCAACTCTTGTCTTTCTTGTTCTAGAAGACGCTTCTTCTCTTCCTGAGCAGCTTGAAGTCTCTCCAAAGCAGCTTGTTGTTCTTCTTTTTGTTTATTCAACCAAGCTTGGTGTACGAGCTGTCTCTCTTGTACCTGCTTTTTTAAAAACAAAAGTTCACGCTCTTGTTTTTCTTTTAAAGCAGCTCGCTCCTCTTCAAGCTTCTTTCTCTCCATGGCAATCAAACGTTCTCTTTCCTCCTCCTTTTCTCTCAAACGCAGTTGCTCATTTATCTCTGGAAAAATCCTAAGCTGAACCAATTCACAAAGCAGTTCACTTCCCAACCATTCATCATCAGCATATTTTCTGACGTCAATCTTAAAATGGTTTGCAACACTTAGCTTTTGATCACTTGTGCAGTCTGCAAAGACTTGCACTGTAGGCTGTTCAATAAATGTCTTTAAATTGAACGTCATGATGCAGACAAACAGCTGTACCCTTCTTCAAATGACTTTCACTGTAAACAACAGCAAAATCCCAGCTGCATTTGAACATAGCACAATCCAAAAACACACACACAGCTGCGTGTTTCAGCCAATCAGCAACCAGGAGCTGGTCCTGTCAGCTCCAGAGAGAGTACAAACTACAGTACACAGCTGTCAAAACACACCAAATGTAAAAAGGAGCAGTTAATTCTATTAACTACTGTCCAAAAACACTTAGCTTAAAAAAAACTTCACAACACTCTCAAGATTAAGCACAAAAACACAATGTTTGCTCAAAACCAGACTCCCACAAACATGTACAGCAGGTGCTCAGTAAACATGAGCCGTCTAAAAACTCAAGTGCTTCACAGAAACACTCCAACAAGTTTGTCCTATGAAGACAAACAGACGAGCAGACAACTCAAAAAACATAGAACCTTACAAACGAGCCCCCAATACTAATTCAGATCCCGGACGATCCCCCAATAAATATGTTACGACCGGTGAGGATCAAAACACATTTTAAGGACGTAGGACACAAGGAAAAGGTTTAACAGAATTTTTATTAACTAAACTAAAGTCCGGTCAAGGATGAAGTCATCTGCAGCAGCTCCCTCTGGTCATGAACCACCACCAGCTTCTCCAGGCGTCCCACGTCACAAACAAAAGAAACAAAGTTCAACTGAGAGATGGGTTAGGGTAAAGCGGCCAAAAGGAAAATAAGGCTGTCCAACAGAGCCAACTCCTATAGAGCCTGCGAACCCTGTTAGGCAGCGGGCTAACTGTACCAAAACTCTAGGCCTAAAATATGGAACTAAAGCGAAAACAGGACTACCAGCTTTACCCAACCAGAAAGTTATGAAAGTAATTATATGCAAAAAAGAAGAGAGGCATGAGCCAACACAGCTGCCTCCAGCAGACAGCACACCAGAGTCCTGAGCCCAGTCTCTGAGACTCAGAACCCTCAACAGCTTAGGTCCTCTACTCTAGGTACACTAGAGTCCACACGAGCCTCTAAACAAGAGAACCAGAGCACATTAGTGCTCTAACCAACTGTAGTGATACACCTAATCTCTGATATTTTAGGCTTGACCTTCAAGTACACCTCTCTGCATCTCTCTGGAACTCTAAGTGTTACACCTGCTTGAAGCCCTCAAGGAGACGATTGGACACTTATATGGGTTAACAATTATTATGAATTAATGGACACTAATTAATCAGATTGAACTTTCTCTTTAATGTGTGTTAATTCAGAATGATCGTGCTTTGAACTGTCTGCTCTAGGCAGAATAAGTGTCTAAAGTTGAAGGAACAATCCTTCGTATTTGTTTGAACTGTTTTTGTTTCGAAGGAAAAGTGCTAGACATAGCTTGCTTTCGGTCTCCCGTCCTTTCTAAAAACAATGAATCTGTTCTCAAAACAAAGTACTGACTTGTTCACATGCACCTGCATACTCTGACGTTGTGTTCTGTGTATTGTCTACCCTATCATCTGTCACTCAAACTCACTCACTTGCAAAGCCACACCCTCTCTAGGGGTGCGACAACCAATCAGCAGGAAGTATGTGACTAAGTCACACCCCCTTCTTAAAGGGCACTTCCTGCATTTTGGGTTAGTTTTTGGAAGAGAACTAACTGCCAACTGGTTTCTCTCCTTTGGGAAAAGCTGGAGACGGCCCGGTCATGTGTCAACGACCCACGTCTCAGCTGGAATCATAGTAAAGCCTTACTTTGATCCATTCACTCATTTCTGGAAGAATTTGTTTTCTGAAGTTTTACTTTGAAAGTTCAACCAGTGCGATTGGGGCCTGTTCCTGCCGGTGAAAGCGTGCTCCCGCTCGTCTGATCCAGTCATACACGCACGAAGTCATCTGGACGTTCACTGGACAACACAGTCCGTTAGTGTCCACAAACTTCTCAGTCCTCACCTCGCAAGACGTCTCGTCACCAGGTAAAGAGGCGTTTGTATGCTGCACGTGTCGGAAGTACAGCTAAGATCCGTATGGGAAAGCTCGCCACCCTGGTTGTTTTCAAAATAATTAACTTTAGCTTAACTTAGCTTCCAGTACTCCTTCCTCCTATTTCTTATTTTTCATAAGCATTTAATCTGTCAAGTAATGTGCCAACAGAAAGGTCCAACTGTCTGTTTGTTTTAATTTGAATTCTTGTCAACGTAGTTATTAAATCAGAGCTAATATCGATACAAATGTTTAATGTAATTTTTGTGATAGTTTCAATAAAAGGTCTATTTTTCTGTTAGACCAACATAAGTTGAGCCTCTTCTGAAATTACATTCTTGTCTAATCACAGTAAAAACAATTTAGTATCGGAAAAAGGAAGAACTCGCACTTTGGTGGCAGTTTGTGCAAGATTAAAGTCTGCTAAACTGCACATCTACAATAATGGTGGCTCAGTAAGTGTTTAAATACCTTACCAACCGCATTATTTCTTACACAACACTCTCAAAAGATGAGAGCACCAACGACCTCTCTACTATGAAAGAGATCACTACAACCAGGGAGGGTGGAGGAAACTCCCAGTTCTACAAACAAACATCTGTAGGTTCACCTGATGAATGTTCAAACAACAATAAGTACACAGCAGGCTTAATTTACCAACCTGTACTCTCAAATGTCCTCTAACAATTCAAACCTCCACATGAAAGCTTAGCACACTGTGGTCAGGGTGGGTGAAGGACAAACCTGAACACACACATATATGCAGCCTGCAGTTGCCTTCAATAAACTTGGTTTACCTTCCAAAAAAGGCTCTCAAGTTGCTCCAACAAGCTCCTGCTTGCATCCACCAACCTTAGTTGGCCATGACATACATTGCACTAAAACCATAGATATACGGTAGGATCTTTTGTCGTATATCTCCGTATCCTTCACTTATACTTATATTTCCAGATATTCCCGGTAATGGACCGCAATGATCCTTAAAAAATCCCAAAATCCCAAAATCCGGATACTTATCTTTGGCAGACCCTTGACGAATAACAGCCACATTTATTTTGGATCTGCCGTAGATAAGTATCCAGATTTTGGGATTTTTTAAGGATCATTGCGGTCCATTTCCGGGAATATCCGAACACAGATCCTTCCGTATATCTATGGTTTTAGTGCAATGATAACCTCCACACTGTCCAAAACCTCCACACTGTTCAGGCTTTGGCCATCAGCTTATAAAAGGGAGAGAGCCAGCAGGTGTTTGCAGCTCAGCCAATCAAGCCTGATCAGCTGAGTAAAAAAAAGGTGCAGCAGGAGGCTGCAGACTTCAGGTGACCTAAACATAATGGGAGGTTAAAAAAAATCCATTAAATCCCTTCAGGATACATAACAATATTAAAGACAGTATAATAACAAATAATCAGGATTTTTGGTGAGTAAAATGTTGCTATATTCCTAAATATTATTGCAGTTTTATGATGTTATTTTTAATGCTATTTTTATGTGTGTCACAACTGTACCTGCAGTAGAAGTTTTATAGCCCATAAAATAGTTATTGAGGGTTGGATTGATTCAGATGGATTACTACTGAAGGCCTAGGTGTGAAATGCACGGCCCACCACTGATATATATATATATATATATATATATATATATATATATATATTTAT
>JBBPBX010002588.1:75164-85164 GCA_038048925.1 Garcialebias charrua
ATAATATAGGCGGTAAGGTATTTAAACACTTACTGGGCCACCATTATATGTAGTAATATAGGAGTTATTGGTCAGTTTACTGACTTACCTATATTTTGGATGAAAGGTCCGAGCAGGTCTTATCTGCACAAACCTTTCACCAATTCGCGAGTTCAACCTTTTTCCGGTATTAAATTGCTTTAAAGTGATTAACCAAAAATGTAATTTCACGAGAGACTTCAATTTATGTTGGTCCACCAGAAAATAGACCTTTTATTGAAATTATCATAAAAGTACATTAAACATTTGTATCGATATTAGCTCTGATCTACTAAACTAAGTTGACAAGAATTCAAATTAAAATCAAACAGACAGTTAGGAACTTTACTGTTGGCACATTACTTAACAGATTAATAGCTTATGAAAAATAAGAAATAGGAGGAATGAAAGCTAAGTTAACGGAAGTTAATTATTTTGAACAGACAGGGTGGCAACCTTCCCGGAACAGGTCCGGCTGTACTTCCGAGCGTTCAGCATACAAACAAAGCCTCTTTACCTGGTGACGATACGCCCCCTGAAGATAAGGGCTGAGAAGTTTGTGGACACTACCGGACTGTGTGGTCCAGCTCACGTCCAGTCGACTTTGTGCGTGTACGGCTGATGAAGACGAACGGGAGCACGCTTTTACCGGCAGGAACAGGCCCCAATCGCACTGACTTATTTTCAAAATAAAACTTCAGAAAACAAATTCTTTCATAAAATGAGTGAATGAGCTGTAACTCCAGCTGAAACGTGGGTCTAATTGACACAATGACCGGGACGTTTCCAGCTTTTCCAAAGGAGGAAACCAGTTGTTAGAAACTTTTCTCCTTCGACACACTAAAGTGAAAATAGGAAATGGATCTTTATATGGGAGGCGGGGTCTTCCCCACCTCCTCAATAACTATTGGCTGGTTTAACAAAATAAGAGATGGATATTTCATCTGATAGGCAGAAATGTCTCTGACGGACAACAGGAAAACTGTTTACAGAATCGGCCAGATGGCCACTTGTGAACACAGAGAATATTATGGCTAACTTCACAGATAAAACAGAGAAGGAAGTTGCAAGTTAAAAGTTTACCCTGAAATGTGCCATAATATTAAAACCTGCTTGTTCGGCAGAAATAAACCAGCAGAAGGGTCTAATTGTCTGGGACCCTGTGTACATAATCTCGTTTTCAACACATGTACTACATGCGGTGCAAATGACAATAAATTCTCTCTGACTCTGACTCTGACTCTAATTCATGCAAGTAACAGATCATCATTAAATGACAAAAAGTATACTGTAGATCAATTCTGAATTAATACACAATAAAAAGAAAGTTCAATCTGATCAATTAGTGTCCATTAATTCAAAATAATTGTAACAAAAATGGTGTCCACTTGTTTCCTTGAGAGCCTCAAGAAAGTGTAACACTTAGAGTTTCAAAGAGATGCAGACAGGTGTCCTTGGAGGTCAAGCATGAAGGCCTGTATCACTACAGTCCCCCTTTTTGGAAGTCATCGCCTGTCCTTGGAGATGAGTTCCAACACGAAAGGATACCACCGAATGTCTCTGACCTCTATGTAATCCAGCAAGTGGAAAAAAAAAAGTAAAAAAAAAAAGTTCAAAATTATACTCCCATAATGTTTTTGGAAATTCCATACTGTTCGTAGGTAATCCCATTGCGGTAAGCTTTCAATCCTTTGGAAAACATAGTCTGTTAACCCATGGAAAACTGAGTCTGTGATCCCTTGGAAACAAAGTCTTATAATCCACAACGGTACTTCCACAACGATGGGGGTTATTGATTTCATCAGCAAGAATGGATTTTAATCAGCATGTAGAGGGGATCCCTCGATTGAAGCAGAGGAGGCGGCCCTTGGATGAAGGTTGAAGACCAACGTTGGATCAGCAGGTCCCCACATCGAAGGTTGCAGGCTGGATGGCTTCCAGTCGGTGCCACCCTGGTTCAATGTGTCATGCAATTATGTGGTTTTAGGTGGGCTTATGATTGGGATTCTACATTAAGCCTTACCTATATGCACCTGGTATGTAAGCTATCATGGATTAGATCAGCTAAAATTACCAATTAAGGGGTGGATCAATGCTGTAAAAATCAGATATAGGGATCTATACCTATAGAAATGTGGAGGGCTTCTGTAACGAAGGCCTCTTCTTTCAAACTATTCCTCCATTCATTATTTAGTTTAGGTTAAACTAAAATAAAAAAATGAAATCTAGTTTGGTCTAAATGTCTGTTGTCTTTTAGACGAACGACGCAAGATTTGGTATTCCCTATAAATTTTGAAGTCTATGGCGAGACTCATCAAAATGAATAGATCTAGAATAGAAACGATCGAATCGGTTCTACCTAAATGATTGGGAGATCAGTGTAGATTATAGTACCTTAAGTAGTATTAATCTACAATGACTCATCAAAGATTGAGATCTTTAACAAAATGAACAGCATGTTGGCATAGTTAAATCCATTTAAGTCTTCAACTAACATTAATCAAAACCTCTTTTGGCTGGGAGTGTTCAGAAAACAATAACAACTTCAATAACACAAAAGTAGCAATTAAGCAACTAAAAAACAACGTTTCACTACGTCAAACTCACTCTGGTCGTCAGATTCCAACGTGTCACACACAAGAAAAACAGTTCTTAGCTTTATAACCGATGTCAATTAAATCCTGCAGATTTAAACGGTTGTTAAGGTTAGTTTTTTGTTGTGGGTTTTATGCTTAGCGTTTCTAAGTTCTAGTTGGAACGGTTTCTTTTCGCAACTAGTATAGTTTAAACTGTTTAGTTTATTTACTATCCTGTGCTTGGACGACCTTGTTTTCCCATGAAGTCTTTGAGTTTGCGAGATCTTTGTCGTTTGTGGGGTTATTGAAATCTTTGTCCTTGACATGGGCATAGCCTAACATCACCCCCCTGTGGTCATGAGGGACCATGCACACGGGTGTGGACGTCCGTCCATGGGCACGCGTTAGGATGCCTTTGTTTAGATTAAGCTGTTTGCGCAGTTTATTGGGAGCCTTGTACAGGAACCTTATAGGTTTCGGCCAACGTATCTCTGTACGTTTACCTCTTTCTGCATAATTCAGGTGTGTCACAACTGTTGGCGCAGTCGCAAGTGTGTCTGACTGGTCAGACTGCGACGGGTCACTGTCGTTGTGATGTGTGTCTTCCCACTTCATGAATGAAGAGGTGCTCTTTGAGTCTGTAAGAACCATGTCATCTCTGAGTAGTTCTAGATTCAAATGCCCTTGAACCAAGGTTTCATTGAAAGCTTGGCTGATGGCTGAATTACCTGTCCCAGAGGACAGTACAGCGTCTGTGGTGTGGGGTCCTTGGACCTCCACACCTTCTTCTACCTGTGGCAGGTAGTGTGAGGTTGCCCCCCTTTTGTTTGAGGAGGGGTCCTCAAAATCTGTAACAATTGAGTCCAAGTAACTGTCAACGTGTTGTAGACTGTCACTTTCAGGACTCGATGTCCTTGAACCAAGACTTCACTGCAATCTTGGCCGTATGCCGAATTACCTGTCCCACAGGACAGTACAACGTCATTGGTGTGGGACCCTTGGATCTCCACACCTTCTTCTACCAGTGGTAGGTAGTGCTCAGTGAGTACAGAAGGTGTCAGCTCGCAGAGGAGGTTCTCGTGTTGGGCCAGAGTCTGGTCCACCTGTTGAGTCTCCTCTGTCTCACCTGTATATGAAGGTTCACTTACCGGGTTTGTGGTCTCGGTTGGGGATTCCTTTGTGACCTCAGCGGTACCTGCTGTTAGACAGTCAGTGTCCTGACCTTGGGGAGGCACCACAATTGGCAGTGGACTGTTCACTGTGGCCCACATTGTCTGATTGCCATAATTTATAATCGCTTCAAAGCGATTTATAAAATCTTGGCCAACCAAAAATGGAGTCTGGAGTGAGTCACGTTCAGATACATACACCGGGTGGTATAGTGACATTTCGCCAATCTGCATGTGAACCATGGCTATTAGGGTTGTTCTCGTCTTTGCGAGGCCCTGTTGCTCACCATAAGTGTCTTTCACAAAGGGTATTTGCCTGTCAACATCGTTAGCGGCGGTCCTTAGCTCCTCAAACAGTTCGGCTGACATGATAGACACGTCTGAGCCGCAAACCAGGAGTGCTTCTTGCGCGAGGACCCCTTCCAATGTGAGTGGCAGGTAAGCTTTCTTAGCTATCCCCCTTTTTATAAAGTTACACAGAAACCGTTTAGGTTTTTTCACACGTTTCTGTGTACGTGTGACTCTGTCTGTGTAATCTTCATCGCTGTCAGCATCATGATGGCTGTCTGCCTCATGACCTTCAGGATGTGGATTTTCAACAATTTGTTTGCTGTCAGCATCTTGATTTTCAGGACGTTGATCATCAGCAATTTGTTTGCTGTCAGCATCTTTGTCAATGTTGACATTGTTGTTGTCAAACGTGTGCACTGAGTCGTCGCAAAAGGCAGTGCTGAACAGTTTGCTATCAGGTTGAACAACGTTGTTTGTGTTATCATCAAGGACAACGTCACACGTTGTGTCAGCTTGGTCAACCACTGTAACATTCAAATCATTTGACAAACAACTTACAACCTCAGTCACTTCCGCGCGCGGAGGCGTCGTTTCCTTAATCTGGAGCTTGTGTGACTCTTTGCATGTCCCGAGCTGTGCAGCTCGAGGTGCAGGGGCAGGAGGGTCGCTTCTCAGGGTTACTTGTTGGGACCGACCATTATTCAATGGTTCACGGTGCCCATGCAACCTCCTTCGAATTTCACCCACTGTGAGACCCAGGAGATAACTATTTTGGTTCGATCCGAACCATCTGGGTTCACCTATAGAGCGACCACCTACCTTTTGTGGTTCTTTGCCCATCTCAGGGTTTTCAACCTGAGGTGCAGGAGGAGCAGAACTCCCTGTGAACCGATTAGAGTCACTGTTCCAGCTGGACACAATCTGTGGTTTGCTATCATGACAATCCTGTTTACTCTCGCACTCTGTAGGAGAGGGAACCTCTTCTATTTTCTGCGAGTGGGATGTGACCTCTTGACCTGGGCACACCACTGAGGGTGTCCTGGGTAGTATCCTTGTCTCAAAAACCCACGCAGCATAATCTTTTATCTTTTCCATGGTATCCTTTTTGCAATCAAACGTTAAGCGAACACATTTCATTTGGAAAGGCATGAGATGCGTAGTGAAAAGATTTTTAAACTCCTCATCTTCCTCTAAGCCAGGGACAGTTTTGCCACCGGAGTAGGCTGAGAGGAGCCTGTCGTAGAACGACAGGGGACTTTCCCATGTATCCTGATGGACGTTCCATGCAGCCAAGTAATTAGCATACGATGAAGCAGATTCTCACACTTTGCGATAAGCACGGGCAGGAGTCAAAAGGCCCCCACGCATCCATCTAGGATAGATAGGAGGGGAGGCCCCCTCAGTTGGTGTACCTGTTTGAACGTCCATCTTTGTACTGATTTTCCGTGAAAAATCAAGTAAAGTGGGTCTTATTTCGAAGCGTGCAAATAAATCATCCCCATTTATGTAGCCTGTAGTAAATCAAAACCAACCAGCCTCCAGGTTTGTGCTTCACTGTGTTCAATAAGTCTATCATTCACAGGTACCTTTCTCAGGAATTACCCCAATGAATTGCAAAGTTAAATACCTTTAGGCAGTGTTAACCTTACCTAGAACTTATAATGAAACAACAGTTACCAACCAACCCAATCTGATTGCTGTTTAATCACACCAACGCACATAAAAGCGATCAGATATAGATGCAATGTGTCTGAGCTGCTCATAAAATATCAAGATGTTAAATGAAAATAAAAATCAGTGATTTTTATTAAATTGTCGACCCATGAGAAGATCAACACGTCGGCTATCTTTGTGTGACTTCTGTGAAAATCAAGACAAAAGATGCCTCATGTGTGTTATTATAAACTTGCAGTTTAAAATAAACAAGGACAGACAGCTTGTTTTGCACAGAATTTATGATAAAAGTGTCGTTTTATCAAAATGCAGACATGTCTGTATTAAATCTGTGTAACTGTTCTGACATCAACATTTGATTATATGTGAAAATCAAATGAAAGGGTACTATGTCCTCAACATTTCAAAATGTACACTATTCAAAAACAGGAAAGTTGAAATGTTAGAGAGAATTACATCAAACTGTATTCTTAGATGCAACCAGCAGGCAGCAGGGTGGGGGGGGGCACAGCGCTGGATAAGTTTTATCATAGCGACTGCAATTTCTCTATCTGACCGCTATAGAGGTGCTGTTGTCACCTGTGAGTGCAGCCGTGAGCTGCTAAACATTCACAGACGTCTAACAACGGATCAAAAGCATCAATCAGACAGATCTAGAGCCTTCACGTGACAAAACTCTAGAACCCCAGTCTCACAAAAGACGAAACGATGTGAGAAACAATGGTTGGACTGTGAAACTTTAAACTGCGTTTAAAAGAAAAAAGGTCGGTCCTCATAAAGCAGTTGTAGCTCCCGGTGTCACGTGACCTGGTCACATGGCAATCGGTAGTATCTGAACAACTTACTCATACACCCACTAAAATCTCAAAAACACCGCGTTGAAACAGTCTTTTCAAAAGATAGTAACGGGCAACAAGCCTAAAACATGTCTGGGACAAGCAGCTGAAGTGAAAGTTGACGAGGAGTGAGCTCCTCACCCCCTCAAGCGTCAACACTTACAGCGTATTTGACCAATCACAGCGAAGACAGAACATGCAGTTCTAAAACCCAAGCGTTCATGGGAAATGGAGTCTTCTAACCCTTACGCCACTCACGTGTGACGTACTGTTTGAGCGGTGCGTTCACGGACCTGCGGTCGGTCGAACTTTAGCGAGGAACGGACTTTTCAATGTTCTAAAACAGTCATAAGTATCGCAAAACACTGCGGTTAAGCCAGTCTTCGACGATATCACGTGCATAGAAACCAAACAACACAGATAAACTGTCAGAAATGTGTGCAAAAATGAATCTGACAACCAGCAGTCTACAGAACCAACTTTTTTGAACACGACACACAATGGACCAATCACACCGCTTCTGCAGCCGAATGTCTCGGTACCGCTAACGTTAGCTCGACCAAAAGTTCTGGACACTCTTTCACAAAATAAACGCAGAATACACCACAGAAAATACTGCTAACAAGCCCAACACATACAGGCTAGCCCCCACGCCTCCCAAAGAAGGCAGCACGCTAACTGTTGACAACAACGGACTTTACGTCACTCGGAACCGGATCCCGGTCCAAAGCTGAGTGGGTTTCACCCGAACCTCAGCCAAACACGTTGTAACAGATTTAGGTAAAATGGAGCAGCAAATGTGTGAAACAGACTTTCAACAGCAATCCGCAGATGTAATAAAATGAAGCAGAATCGTGACATGGCGGTCACAAAATGACAAATGCACGCTTTAGTCTTCGAGACGGTTTGAAACGTCTCACAACCACAAACATTCATTCATCTGTCGTAGCCTCAAAACACACCTTCAAAAGTGAAAGAAAGGATAATTCTAACGGGAAACGCAACAGACAATGCCACGATTAGCAATCTCTAAGACACTCACCAGCCAGAACCATACTATAAGTCCAACACAGGATAAAAACCATGCCAACAATACCGTGACAGTAAGCTACACAAAACACAACCTAATAACCGTCTTAGGAACGTGGACGAGTCACCATTAAATGTAATAAAATAGGGCGGTAAGGTATTTAAACACTTACTGGGCTACCTTTATATGTAGTAATATAGGAGTTATTGGTCAGTTTACTGACCTACCTATATTTTGGATGAAAGGTCCTAGCAGGTCTTATCTGTACAAACCTTTCTCCAATTCGCGAATTCAACCTTTTTCCGGTATTAAATTGCTTTAAAGTGATTAACCAAAAATGTAATTTCACGAGAGACTTCAATTTATGTTGGTCCACCAGAAAATAGACCTTTTATTGAAATTATCATAAAAGTACATTAAACATTTGTATCGATATTAGCTCTGATCTACTAAACTAAGTTGACAAGAATTCAAATTAAAATCAAACAGACAGTTAGGAACTTTACTGTTGGCACATTACTTAACAGATTAATAGCTTATGAAAAATAAGAAATAGGAGGAATGAAAGCTAAGTTAACGGAAGTTAATTATTTTGAACAGACAGGGTGGCAACCTTCCCCGAACAGGTCTGGTCGTACTTCCGAGCGTTCAGCATACAAACAAAGCCTCTTTACCTGGTGACGATACATCCCCTGAAGATAAGGGCTGAGAAGTTTGTGGACACTACCGGACTGTGTGGTCCAGCTCACGTCCAGTTGACTTTGTGCATGTACGGCTGATGAAGACGAATGGGAGCACGCTTTCACCGGTAGGAACAAGCCCCAATCGCACTGACTTATTTTCAAAATAAAACTTCAGAAAACAAATTCTTTCATAAAATGAGTGAATGAGTTACAGTAAGCTTTACTGTAACTCCAGCTGAAACGTGGGTCTAATTGACACAATGACCGGGACGTTTCCAGCTTTTCCAAAGGAGGAAACCAGTTGTTAGAAACTTTTCTCCTTCGACACACTAAAGTGAAAATAGGAAATGGATCTTTATATGGGAGGCGGGGTCTTCCCCGCCTCCTCAATAACTATTGGCTGGTTTAACAAAATAAGAGATGGATATTTCATCTGATAGGTAGAAATGTCTCTTACGGACAACAGGAAAACTGTTTACAGAATCGGCCAGATGGCCGCTCGTGAACACAGAGAATATTATGGCTAACTTCACAGACAAAACAGAGAAGGAAGTTTCAAGTTAAAAGTTTACCCTGAACTGTGCCATAATATTAAAACCTGCTTGTTCGGCAAAAATAAACCAGCAGAAGGGTCTAATTCATGCAAGTAACAGATCATCATTAAATGACAAAAAGTATACTGTAGATCAATTCTGAATTAACACACAATAAAAATAAAGTTCAATCTGACAAGAAAGTTAATTCTCAATAGTCCAGGTATCCAAAGTTCAATCTGATTAATTAGTGTCCATTAATTCAAAATAATTGTAACAAAAATGGTGTCCACTTGTTTCCTTGAGAGCCTCAAGAAAGTGTAACACTTAGAGTTTCTAATGCCTCTTATCAACAGGTCTGGTTCCTGTAAGGTCCCATTGTGGCTAGTTTGGGCCAGTTCCTATGGGACCGGTTTATTTCTGTACCCACTGCACGCTTAGGACCCCTTTAGTGGGCGTGAAGTTCTCCTGCAGTGGGCGGGTAATTCTCCTGCAGTGGGTGGATCATTAATATCAACGCTTCTAACCAGCTGGTGGCGCTAGTGATACATTAAGCTCTTTATTAACCACTAACACACACATTAGAAGAAGAGCTGGAAAAGAACACACAACCAAAGTGGATGAGCTTGTTTCTTTTTTGAACATTCTGCTTTGTCTGTGGCTTTTTCAGCCACAGACAAATGTTCATATACAGTATATATATATATGTGTGTGTGTATATATACACATATATGTATATATATTGTATATACATACATGTGTACACATACAAACATATGCGTGAGTATATATATATATATACACACACACACACGTGTTTATATATATACATATATATATACATTTATATATTTATATATACAGTACATACATATACACATATATATATATATATATATATATATATATATATATATATATATATATATATATATATATATATATATATATATATATATATATATATATATATATATACATATATATTTATATATACACACATTGATGATGGTGGAGTACACTACTTTGGACAAAACTGAAAGTGGCATGCATCCTAAAAAATCTGCGCCGCTCCATTGTCCCAGTTGATCAACAAGTGTGTTCCAAACTAAAACATTTGTAATATAAACTTAACAATATGTAATCAATCAATTCCAATCAAAATATCAAAGCAACTTTATTTAAACACT
>JBBPBX010002589.1:0-19121 GCA_038048925.1 Garcialebias charrua
TAGTTTCACGTCACAAAGGCAACATGGTGTTAGGATTAGTGTGTTTTGGTCACTTGTGGGTTCTATCTATCTGTGTTCTGGGATTCTCGTGTTTTCCTCGGATCAGTTTATCTCTGTGACTTTAGTTTTCCTAATTTCAGTTCCTGATCAGCCTGTAAAGTTCAACTTATCCGCTGTTTTGCCTTTCCATTGTTTTCCATGTTGTCGCTGTGTTTCGTTTTTTGGATCTTGTCATTTAGATGTTTAGTTTTGTTACTCCTGACCAAGGCTGAATGTTGGAACGTGGACAGAGTAATAAAATTAATGGGGTTTTTTTTGGCTCAGCTCCTTGTTCACAACAAAAAGGACAGAGCCCTTATTACTCAAGGCAGTACAGTTACCACCTTTTAACTTCCACAAATGTGTTTTTAAGTGTTTACTTCATTCCAACCAAATTTAAGATGGTGAGTTTTGGGTTGATGGTCTCATCAAACGTTTCCTGTCTCAGCTTGAGTCACAGTAAAATCTTCAAAGGAGTTAAATCAGATTTTAGAATTAGTGCTGAAACCAAACTCAGCTCTGGATTCAGAGGGCTGAACTTTGAGTTTTTCTCCCATCTCACGTTGTGTTCTGATGTTTGAGGAGGATTAAACCTCTGCTGTCTCATTAAAACCTCATTAATCTCACATCAGTCATTCAGAATCAGCTTTTTGTTATTGCTCTTAATGATGTCTGCAGCGTTGATGAGTCTCTGTGTGGTGCGTTTGAGTGTACAGGAAACACTAACGCACATGTCTGCTTCAGCACTTCCCTCTGATTTAACTCCTGTCCCCGCCACATGATGGTGTACGCCACAATAAACAGCTCTGTTTGTGTGCAAACACACGACGGGCACGCTCTCTCTCTTTTCCCTAATAAATAATTTATGAAGGATTTCAGAGACGTGAGTTCAGCACTGATGGAGACGGTTGTTGCAGAAGCAGCGCTTTGTTTCAGCTGCAGGACAGAAACAAAGAGGGACAGAGCGGTCTGAAGGGGATCTACAGCATGAACACTGAATGAAAAGAATACCTGGTTTCATATCGCATTCAATATGTTAGGAAAATAAATCTATCAAAAAGGTCAAAAAATGTTTTCTATAAAGCTGCAGCACAAACATTGTCTCAGTTATTGCGCTAATAATATTTTATTAAATAAAACACCTGTTTTTAATAATAAAATTTTTATTAATTTTATTATTTGGTTAAAAAAAATGGTTTGATATGTGAATTACGAGTCAGACAAGGCGACATTTATTTTGTGAAAACAGGATAAAATCTCCCATTGTTTAGATTTTAACAAAGTTGTTTCAACCCTACCATACGTGCCGCCGCCCACATCGCACCAGTCCATAAATGTCTAATAAAGTGGAAAAAACATAAACAAGTCACTTCACCATTTAAGTCACATCTATTACGCGTCACTGCTGACCACACGGACATGTGGGCCGGTGTTGTACCAAAAATTGATTGGCTGCCAAATGGCGGCAGCGGGAGCGTGCAGGGAGGACTTTAACAAGAATTTAACTAGATTAACTCTTAAAAACAATTATTTGTTTGCTCAAAATTATAGCAAAGGTGTGTCTCCATTTAACTTTTCCTTAATGACTGCACTTTAATGGTCAAATCAGCTGCATTTGCAAAATCAATTTGCAACTGCTGGAGCGTGCAGTGGGAGGACTCACTGTGCATTTCTTCCAAATTTAACCAAGACTAACACCTAAAAACAATTGTTTGTTTGCTTGACATTAGTAAAGGTGTGTCTCAGTTGAACTTTTCCTTAATAAATGCACTTTAATGATCAAAACAGCTGTGTTTTGCCTGGGCGGTGCGGCAAAATGCAGCTGATTTGACATTTGCCCCAGGAGTGAGATGAAGATGGCCTATATCGCAAGCCAAGTGTCTCAATAATAGCCACTTTTACCTATTAATGAGACACTTGGCTTGCCATATTAGTAGAAGGCCATCCAGCAGCTGAAAATGGTAATGTTCAATATTTTCCATGTCAGACTGAATGAAATCATCAGATCTCAGCCAAAAATTGGGTTACACTATAAATATGGGGGTAAGCGTATATTAGTCGCTTTGTGTATAAGTTGCAGGACTTGCAAATTTATTGAAAATAGTGTGTCTTATATGGCAAAAAATATGATAATTATGAATACACAAAAAGAGAGTCATACTATGTATATTGTTCCCTGCAGGAAGGTGGATGTTGTTTCAAACAGGTGGGACAAAACAGACTGATCAGCATTTTATTATTTTACCAGGATGATATTTTCTGTTACCCCTTCAAGATCACTCTTTTCTCACCAGTGGTACATTACATTAATGTTTCTACATTAAATAACTATTTATATAAGAATACTGTAAATCTGTTCTCTGTTAAGTCATAAACAAGTTAATTACCCACAGCTGAAAGGTGAAGACGGACAATCATGTTTATATCCATGTCTGTGTGTGGATGTGTGCATGTCCCTGTCTGTTAGCAAACCTGCTCGTGAGCCATTTCTATTTTTCAGGAACCTTACAGAAAGTAATTTTTTGGATGTTCATCTACTGATTATTTCTTACACTCACCCCATTTTAATACCATGGCCAACTAACCTGTACACTACTAACATCTGTCAGCTAATTTAGCTCAAAATCTGTAAAACTGGCATCCTTGATACATTTTGAGAGCAAAAACTCGGGAAATTGCATGAGAATGAACCTGTTACCTTCAAGATTTGCCCAAAATGGCTATAACTGAATTAAGTTTCAACCGAAGATTGTCATTGTAAACATGCATTCCTTCAGAAAATGCTAGGATTTTAACATTTGTATCGATATTTATTTCTGTAACAGAATATTTAAAGCTGTCCTGTTTAAAACAAATTAGTTTACTACCGTACATCCTGAAACATTAAACCCTATCAGCCATTTCAGGTCAGTTTATACCACCATCACGCTTTGCAGCTCTGGTCACTGTGTACCCTGACAAGAGGCCATCTGCCAGATGTTGCTGCCTGCTTTCTACTTTAGTATCTACTCCGTGCCCACCTTGTCATTGCGTCACTGTAAGGATGGCTCGTCCTGTTGGTCAGTTCTGTCCCCCTTTTGTTGGTCAGTTCTGTCCCCCTTGTGGTGTTTTCCTATTAGTCAGTTTGTACTTCATGTTTCAGGTTTAGTTCCCCAGTCTTGATGTTTTCCTGTTAGTCAGTTAGTAGTTAGTTAGTTAGTTAGTTTATTAGTTTCCCTTCCAGTTTAGTCATGTTTAGGCTTCCTTCGTCCCCCTCTGTTAGTCAGTTAGTAGTCAGTTAGTTTATTAGTTTCCCTTCTAGTTTAGTCATGTTTAGGCTTCCTTCGTCCCCCTCTGTTAGTTAGTTCCTAGTCAGTTAGTTTATTAATTTCCCTTCCAGTTTTAGTCATGTTTGTCACTCTTAGTTGTTAGTTGTCATCCTAGTTACTTTCATGTTTTAGGTTTCCGGTCCTGCTCTGTGTCTCTAGTTGAGTGTCTCCGTTGATTGTCCCCAGGTGTCTGTGATCATGTCTCATCATAGCTGTGTGTATATAAGCCCTGTCTGTGTCTCATTTCATTGTCGGTGCATAGTCTAGTATGGTCTGGTAAATCCCTCATGTCTCTCGCCACAGCTCCTGTGAGTATTGCTGCCACGACAGCCTTGTTTATTTGTGTTATTAAAGTATTTACTTTTACAACCGCTTGCCTCTTGCGTTTCCGTCTGCACCACTGGGTTTTCATGCTCCCTGAGTAAAATCTTGACAGTCACACTCACATTGCAGCTGCCAAGGTTACTGTAATACCTGAGCATTGGTTTCTGTAGCTCTGTGCCTCTTCACTCATACTATAAGTACAGGCAGGGTTGGACGTGGAGATGCGTGCAGTAAGTGCATGGTTCAACATGGTACTTGCATCATACCCAATCAGTACAAATCACTGCAGAGTAGATGAGAATGTTTGGTTATAAAATGACAACAGCTGAATGAAGTCTGCAGTTACAATTTGCAGAGGATTTGATATGTTTTTTTTTTACAAGATATAAGAGGGTTTTTTTCCTCACTCGCTCTTGTACGAGGTGGACGATTTTTCTTCCCTTTCCTGTTCTCTTCCTACTTTTTTTTTTTTTTTTGCTCTCTGTCTGTGTATCACACTCCTGTTTTACACATCTTACAAAATGAAAACTACTGTTATGGACCTGATCAACAGGACTTTCAACGCAATTGACAAAATCTTTTCCACAAAGCGACAGGGTCATGGAGAGCCCTCGTGTTCCGCTGAGAATCTCAAAAGGATGCCATAGACATAAACAATCAGATTTAAGATAACATGTTTCCTGCTTTTTGGAACAGGTTGCTTCCTGGTCTATCTACATACAAAGAAGACAGCTGCAGCTAATTTGGCCCTCATCAAGCTGCTTGCTTGTGAAGGTTTAGTTCATGCTTTGAAGACCAAAATCAGCAGATTTACGAGCTAAACCGTAAGATGGAAGTGATTTGTGAGAATTGCAGGCCATCTGTGGCTTTGGGACTCGCCAGCACATTGGAAATGGCCTTGGAGGGGCTCGTAAGCACAGACCTGTAGAATGCACCCTAATCTGGCCATTTTGGATCTTGGAAGTATACAGTAAGACTCTAGGCTGACAAGAAAAAATCGTATGTCTGAAAAAATCAACAATTGTGGATTATCCTCGGTTGGCCTCAAACAGGCCAACATGTCAATTTCTCCTGGGAAATGTGTAAACTAAGAAAAAGCTTTGTCTATTGCAACACCAGAACTTCTGTGGAGGCTTATCAGAACTGTGCCAGCTGACTATCATTTTATCAAGACTATGGTCTATCTGGAAGTGTTTCATGAACCGCCTCACCGTCAAATGCATAGGTAATGTTTTCATAAATGTGCTTGCTGGCAGAGTTTTTTGATGTCTTGAATTGTGTCCTGATAGGAAAAGATGTGAAGAGATCTTTTTTGAAATGCCACTATCCTCTCCTCATGGCTTTGTCACCTTTCTACCTAAAAATGTATTCTGAAAAGGACAAGAGGCCGCGCTATAGCATATATTTGCACTCCACCCATCTTTCAGACGACCGTGCGGACATATTCTCGATGTACAATGATAATGAAGCTTATTCTGATTCTGATAAACTAGCACCTTTTTCTCAACTATTACCATCTCAGGCTTTTGTTCATAAGCACTTTAAGATTTCTCAAGGGTTTGACTCAGAGTTGTTGTTTTCCTCCATTAAAAGGAGCATCTAAAACAGTTCATGCATTTAGGAATAATTAAATGTGTGGGAATTCCAGTTTCACTTCTTCCCTGAGGTCACTAGATGGTGCCAAACCACCACACCTGAGATCAATGTCCTTGATGAGATGCCCAGCACATAAAAGGCAGTCGATGACTTCTCTTCAATGCTGGAGCATTACCTTGCCAATGATTTGTGCTTCTAGCCGTTTAGATTTCCACCCATAATTACCCATGTACAGTATTTACTGTTTCCAGTGAACCTCCTGAGACTTACCTGTTCCTGGACTCCATCCATCCATCCATCCATCCATCCATTTTCTTCCGCTTATCCGGGGTCGGGTCGCGGGGGTAGCAGCCTAAGTAGGGAGGCCCAGACTTCCCTCTCCCCAGCCACTTGGAGCAGCTCCTCTGGGGGAATCCCAAGGCGTTCCCAGGCCAGCCGAGAAACATAGTCCCTCCAGCGTGTCCTGGGTCTTCCTCTGGGTCTCCTCCCGGTGGGACATGCCCGGAACACCTCACCAGGGAGGCGTCCAGGAGGCATCCTAACCAGATGCCCGAGCCACCTCAACTGGCTCCTCTCGATGTGGAGAAGCAGCGGCTCTACTCCGAGTCCCTCCCGGATGACTGAGCTTCTCACCCTATCTCTAAGGGAGAGTCCAGCCACCCTGCGGAGAAAACTCATTTCAGCCGCTTGTATCCGAGATCTTGTTCTTTCGGTCATAACCCAAAGCTCATGACCATAGATGAGGGTGGGAACGTAGATCGATCGGTAAATTGAGAGCTTTGCCTTTTGACTCAGCTCTCTCTTCACCACGACAGACCGGTACAGCGCCCGCTTCACTGCGGACGCTGCACCTATCCGCCTATCGATCTCACGCTCCAGTTTTCCCTCATTCGTGAACAAGATCCCGAGATACTTAAACTCCTCCACTTGGGTCAGGACCTCCTCCCCGACCCGGAGAGGGCATGCTACCCTTTTCCGGCTCAAGACCATGGCCTCGGATTTGGAGGAACTGATCCTCATCCCGGCCGCATCACATTCAGCTGCAAACCGCTCCAGCGAAAGCTGTAGATCACGAGCTGATGAAGCCAATAGGACCACATCATCTGCAAAAAACAGAGAAGCGATTCTAAGGCCACCAAAACGGATCCTCTCAACACCTTGGCTGCGCCTAGAAATTCTGTCCATAAAAGTTATAAACAGAATCGGTGACAAAGGGCAACCTTGGCGGAGTCCAACTCTCACCGGAAACGAGCCTGACTTACTGCCAGCGATGCGGACCAAGCTCTGACACCGGTCGTACAGGGACCTAACAGCCCATATCAAAGGGCCTGGTACCCCATACTCCCGGAGTACCCGCCACAGAACCCCTCGAGGGACGCGGTCGAATGCCTTTTCCAAGTCTACAAAGCACATGTAAACTGGTTGGGCAAACTCCCACGCACCCTCCAGGACCCTGTTGAGGGTGTAGAGCTGGTCTAGTGTTCCACGACCAGGACGAAAACCACACTGCTCCTCCTGAATCCGAGGTTCGACTATCCGACGGACCCTCCTCTCCAGAACCCCTGAATAGACCTTACCAGGGAGGCTTAAGAGTGTGATCCCTCTATAGTTGGAACACACCCTACGGTCCCCCTTTTTGAATAGGGGAACCACCACCCCAGTCTGCCAATCCAAGGGAACTGCCCCCGATGTCCACGCGATATTGCAGAGTCGCGTAAGCCAACACAACCCCACAACATCCAGAGCCCTAAGGAACTCAGGACGAATCTCATCCACCCCCGGAGCCTTGCCACCGCGGAGCTTTTTAACCACCTTGGCGACCTCAGCACCAGAGATTGGAGAGCCCGACCCAAAGTCCCCAGGCTCCGCTTCCTCAGTGGAAGACGTGCCAGTAGGATTGAGGAGGTCTTCGAAGTATTCCGCCCACCGACTCACAACATCCCGAGTTGAGGTCAACAGCACGCCATCCCCACCATAAATGGTGTTGGTCGCGTACCGCTTTCCCCCCCTGAGACGCCGGATGGTGGACCAGAATCGCCTCGAAGCCGTACGGAAGTCATTCTCCATGGCCTCTCCGAACTCCTCCCACGCCCGAGTTTTTGCCTCAGCAACCACCCGAGCCGCATGCCGCTTGGACTGCCGGTACCTATCTGCTGCTTCCGGGGTCCCACAGGCCAAAAAGGCCCAATAGGACTCCTTCTTCAGCTTGACAGCATCCCTCACCGCCGGTGTCCACCACCGGGTTCGAGGGTTGCCACCACGACAGGCACCAACAACCTTGCGGCCACAACTCCGATAAGCTGCCTCGACAATAGAGGCGCGGAACATGGCCCACTCGGGCTCAATGTCCCCCGCCTCCCTCGGAACGTGTTCAAAGCTCTCCCGGAGGTGGGAGTTAAAGCTCCGTCTTACGGGAGACTCTGCCAGACGTTCCCAGCAGACCCTCACAATACGTTTGGGTCTGCCAGGTCTGACCGGCATCCTCCCCCACCATCGGAGCCAACTCACCACCAGGTAGTGGTCAGTTGACAGCTCCGCCCCTCTCTTCACCCGAGTGTCCAGGACATGCGGCCGCAGATCAGATGAGACGACAACAAAGTCGATCATTGAACTACGACCTAGGGTGTCCTGGTGCCAAGAGCACATATGGACACCCTTATGCCTGAACATGGTGTTCGTTATGGACAATCCATGACGAGCACAGAAGTCCAACAACAGAACACCACTCGGGTTCAGATCAGGGGGGCCGTTCCTCCCAACCACACCCCTCCAGGTCTCACTGTCATTGCCCACGTGAGCGTTGAAGTCCCCCAGCAGAACAAGGGAGTCCCCAGGAGGCGCACCCTCCAATACCCCCTCCAAGGACTCCAAAAAGGGTGGGTAATCTGCGCTGCCGTTTGGCGCATAGGCACAAACAACAGTCAGAGCCCGTCCCCCCACACGTAGGCGAAGGGAGGCTACCCTCTCGTTCACCGGGGTGAACCCCAACGTACAGGCACCAAGATGGGGGGCAACAAGTATGCCCACTCCTGCTCGGCGCCTCTCACCAGGGGCAACTCCAGAGTGGAAGAGTGTCCAACCCCTCTCAAGGAAACTGGTTCCAGAGCCAGAGCCATGCGTTGAGGTGAGTCCGACTATTTCTAGCCGGAACCTCTCAACCTCACACACTAGCTCAGGCTCCTTCCCCACCAGAGAGGTGACATTCCATGTCCCAATGGCCAGCTTCTGTAGCCGAGTATCAGACCGCCAGGGTCCCCGCCCTCGGCCACCACCCATTCCACAATGCACCCGACCCCTTTGGCCCCTCCCACAGGTGGTGAGCCTATGGGAAGGGGGACCCACGTCTCCTCTTCGGGCTGTGCCCGGCCGAGCTCCATGGGTGAAAGCCCGGCCACCAGGCGCTCGCCAACGTGCCCCTCCTCCGGGCCTGGCTCCAGAGTGGGGCCCCGGTGACCCGCGTCCGGGCGAGGGAACATTGTTTCCATTTATATTACTCATCATAAGGGGTCTTGTGGGCTGCGCTTTGTCTCGTCCCTCACCTAGGACCTGTCTGCCTTGGGTGACCCTACTAGGGGCATAAAGCCCCTGACAGCATAGCTCCTAGGATCATTGGGACACTCAAACCCCTCCACCACGGTAAGGTGGCAGCCCAGGGAGGGGTGGCAGCCCAGGGAGGGGACTCCCTTGGGAAATTGGAAATCTCCTCGTGGCCTCCTCAGCTGTCTTCCTCGCCTTTCAACGACTCGCCCACCAGAGACGATGTTCCAATCTGGACAACTCGTTCTCACAGTATAATTGGAACCAGTCATCCTACAGCAACCATTCACCAACCAGTAAGAACCAGAGAATAAACTGATTAATACCATTACTACAGCTAGCTGACCCTTCTCCTTGCTCCCCAGGGTTCCTAACTTTACCTGTGCTCATTCCCTGTAAATAAAAGCACTTAAATTTAAAGTGTAAATATCCTGAGGGGTTTTTCATTGTTTCCGGGGACTTCAATCACGTGGATTTACGTGCCATCCTTCCAACCTTCAATCAGCACGTCTTCACAGCAACACGAGGAAATAAGACATTAGACCAGGTCTACACGAATGTGAAGGGGGCGTACACGGCGAAGCCACGCCCACCGATCGGGGCTTCCGACCATCGCTCCCTGCTATTGGTCCCTAGACAGCTCCCCCCACTCCGACGTTCGATGCCAGAACAAAGAGTGATAACATCGTGGCGCCAAGATAGTTCCCCCATGCTGAGGGACTGCTTTGAAAACACAAACTGGTCTGTCTTCAAAGAGGCAGCTACGAATGGAAATTCAATTGACCTGGAGCTTTATGCTTCCTCTGTCCTGGGTTACATCAGTACATGTGCTGAAAATGTATCCATAAGAAAGTGTGTTAAATTTTACCCCAATCAAAAACCCTGGCTAAATAAAGATGTCCGCACCCTGCTGGCAGCCAGGGACACTGCATTCAAGTCTAAAGATACTGAGGAGTTGAGAAAGTGCAGGAGAGAACTGGATGATGGCATAAAGAAGGCCAAAGCCGCGTATGCACAGAGGATCGAGGGACAGTTCACCTCACATGATCCAAGGAGCATGTGGCAGGGCATCAAATGCTTAACAGACTACAAGGGCAAAAGCAAACAATGCCCCAGGGACCCATCCCTGCCTGATGCCCTCAATAAGTTTTATGCACGTTTTGATGATCCAAACAGACCAACTAGCACCAGACTCACCTCATCACCAGACGAGGAGCACCTCAAAGTGACCGCAGCAGAAGTGAGAGGCAGTCTCAGAAGGATCAACCCTCATAAAGCTACGGGTCCAGACAACATCCCAGGGAAAGTTCTGAAGGAATGTGCGGACCAGCTCTGTGAGGTGCTGGCTGACATCTTCACCACCTCACTTGCACTGGAGTCAGTTCCCACCTGCCTGAAGACCGCCACCATCATCCCAGTCCCAAAAAGCTCCACAGTGACTGGTCTGAATGACTATAGACCGGTGGCCCTCACCCCGATAGTCGCTAAATGTTTTGAGAAACTGGTCATGTCCCACATCAAGACAGCCGTCAACATCAACGAGGACCCTCATCAATATGCATATCGTGAGAACCGATCAACAGAGGACGCCATCTCCTCCGTGGTCCACACTGCTCTCACCCACCTGGATCAGAAGGACTCATACGTGCGTCTGCTCTTTGTGGACTTCACATCTGCCTTCAACACCATGATCCCCCAAACTCTGATAGACAAACTATCCACACTTGGACTAAGCCCCTCTATTTGTAACTGGGTCTTAGACTTCTTAACAGACAGACCACAGTCCGTGAAGATCCACAACTTCTCCTCCTCCACCATCACCCTCAGCACTGGCTCTCCTCAGGGATGTGTGCTGAGCCCTCTTCTGTTCACTCTGCTCACATATGATTGTACAGCCACACATCCAGGCTGTCATATTGTTAAGTTTGCAGATGATACAGCTGTGGTGGGATGCATCACAGATAATGATGAATCCAGCTACAGACAGGAGGTGGAACATCTGGAGAGCTGGTGCAAAGAGAACAACCTTCACATGAATGTGAAGAAGACGAAGGAGATGATTGTGGACTTCAGAAGGAACAAACACACCCACACCCCACTGTATATAGGTGGATCTGCGGTGGAGGTGGTCTCCAGCTACAAATACCTGGGTGTACACTTGAATGATAACCTCAGCTGGAGCAATAACACCACCAGCCTGATCAAGAAAGGTCATCAGAGACTCTACTTCCTCAGACGGCTGAGACGAGCCGGTCTGAGAAGCCCAGTCCTCACCTCGTTCTACAGGTGTGCAGTGGAGAGCGTCCTGTGCTCCAGCATCAACGTGTGGCATGGAGGCTGCACAGTTGCAGAGAGAAAAGCTCTGCAGAGAGTGGTGAAGGCTGCACAGAAGTCTGTGGGAGTCAGTCTCCCCACCATCACAGACATTTACACCTCCAGATGCAGAAAAAGAGCCACCTGCATCATGAAAGACCTCACTCACCCAGCACACTCACTCTTTGCACCACTCCCCTCGGGACGGAGGTTGAGGAGCATCAAATGTAGAACCACTAGACTGAGAAACAGCTTCTACCCTGAGGCTGTCAGACTCATGAATAAATAAATAATAAGAATAAACACTGCAAAATGTCACATCATGCTGATACTGTACTGATCTGTTTCTTGTTGCTGCGTTCATCTGTGACCATCTGCTCATGTTCGTGCTGCTGTTTATAATGATGTTTTTCTACTACATTAGGGCTTAGTGTATTACTAGCTGATGTGATGTCTCTCTTAGTTAATCCTAGATGTTATTATTGTATTTCTCTTGCATTTGTTGTTGGATGTAACTGGGACCCTGTGTACATAATCTCGTTTTCAACACATGTACTACATGCGGTGCAAATGACAATAAATTCTCTCTGACTCTGACTCTGACTCTGACTTAAATTGTCTTCCTGTATTGAGTTGTTCATATTTCAGTCCTGTCGCTCTGAGTATTCAGTCCTTGTGACAAATGGTTCACTGGCATGGATTTATTGATCCTTTGATGAGTTATAAAATGCATACATTATATATCTTTGGTAATAATTTTATTTTTAAAACAATGCATGTAAAAATTCCTCTTTAGGAATGTGGATGGCAGCAGTTGGACTTCCATGTGGTCTGATGTTTCTCTGAATGGGTCGGGCTGCAGAACTTGAGCTCTTAAAGATGCTGAGGCTGCTGGATTCGCTGTTTTCAAGCCACTGGAGGCTTTCGTTATTAGGATGGCATTTAAATCTAATTCACGTCTACTGAGATCAGTGTCACAAATCTCACTGCACCGCCTTTAGATGATGATATTCTTAAAAATGCATACATTACTGCCAGCTGTCAGCACGGCCTTGTGCTGTTTAATGCATGTCATATCTCATTTAAGAAGCTCTGATTTAACCAGCTTGCTGCAGTTTGTCCTTTGGGCTCTTTGACAGCAATGTCATTTAAATAATTTCTGTCTCGGATTTTCAACGGGGAGGGTGTTCAAGTCGACGGCTGAAGGATCAGAACGACTTTATCCTGACTGCAGAGTGGAGCAGTCAGAGGTTCAACACCATGCTCAAACCTCGGAGGAAACACTTTAAGTTTTGATAAGAACAGAATTGAATTATTTAATCAAATGTTCACTAGATATATTGTGTCTCTGTGGTATATATGTCAACATTTTTTGTCAACATTAAATGAAACTTCTTCAGCAAACTCAGAAGATCTGAGGAGGATTTGAATACTTCAGAACTTTACTGATGCTATACCGTGATTTTTTTATGACCTAAAATCTTCAACTTAACTGAAAAAAATCCTGTGTGAATCAAGTTAAACCCACCAACACCAGATGCCCTTGGACTTAAAAAGGATATTATTGTTCCTTTTTATAAAAAATAATAATAAAAAACTTGATCTAAAGTTATAAAAAGTTTACCTTTTAGATGTTTTTGTTCGCCTTGAATAAAACTTGTTTAATTAATTTTCTTTTCAATCAAATAACAGTTTAATTCAAAGTCAAGTTGACATCAATACCTGTGGGTTTTTTGTTGTTGTTGTTGTTTATTTTCTGTGTTCAGTCCCTTTGTGTTTCAACTTCATTCAATTTAATTCAATTCAGTNTTTATGTGAGGAGCAAACTGCTTTGAGTTTAATTTCATTGCAAACTCTCATCTTGAGCAAGCATGAAGGTGACAGTGGAAAAGAAAAAATCCCTCATGAGGAAGAAACCTTTAGCAGAAGTAGGCTCAGGACGAGAGGCCATCTGCTTCGACTGGCTGGGTTTGAGAGGAACAAGAAGGAGAAACAAAAAACAATGGTAAATGGTAAATGGTAAATGGAGCTTATTTATATAGCGCTTTCCAGCCCCCTGTGAGGAGCCCCAAAGCGCAATGGCAGGTTGAGAATCACATGTTAAGATAGAAATAATATTAAATGACAATAACTCAATTTTAACAATTCATTTAAGCAAATTAGGTCAGTTTGTCCTATAGTAGTCTAAGCCTATGGCAGCATAACAAGCCAACCCTAACTATAGGATTTATCAAAAAGGAAAGTCTTAAGTCCAGTCTTAAAACTGGACAATGTGTCAGCTTCATGGACAGAAACTGGAAGTTGATTCCACCAAAGAGGAGATTGAGAACTGGAAGATCTTCCTCCCATTCTGCTCTTGGAAACTCTAGGAACCGCAAGTAAACCTACAGTCTGTGAGTGAAGTGCTCTGTTGGTAAAATATGGAACAATAAGCTCTGTAATGTAAGATGGAGCTAGGTTGTTGAGAGCTTTGTAGGTTAGAAGTAAGATTTTGAATTCTATTCTGGACTTGACAAGGAGCCAATGGAGAGAAGCTAAAACTGGAGAGATATGAATGTGGTTCTCCTATTAACTCCAGTTAAGACTCTGGCAGCAGCATTTTGGATCATCTAAAGACTTTTTAAAGAAGTTTTTGGACACCCAGATAACAAACCATTGCAATAGTCCAGTCTAGACATGACAAATGCATGAACCAGTTTTTCTGCATCTTTTTTTTATTTCCCAATCCCATCAGTTCATTTCAGGTGCCTTTCCTCAGTTCAGCTCCTGCACCTCAGCCCGGCCACGCCCACTCACACCTGTTCTCTGTCTTGTTTAGTTCAGCTGTCTCTCCCATCTCCTCATCAGCACCGGCAGTCCTTTTATTCCCTCTGCAGTTTGTCATGTGTGGGCTTACACTAATCTCTGTAATCTCGTTGTCTTTTTAAAATGTAAGAAAATGTAAGATTTTACATTTTATTCCTGGTTCCAAACCCCATCGACCCTGACACCTAAAGATTTTTTTTAATGTAGAAAGTTCCTTGGTGTACACCTGTACAGGGTTGTGAGAGGCAGAACCTGAAGATCCATCAGGTGAAGTGTCTGTCTGGGTGAAGGTTCTGACTTCTGTTTGCATTTAGGTGAAATGTTTAGCTCATACCTCAGTGGGTTTTTAGAATCACAGCATGGCAGAAAATCAAACAGAGTCAAATTAAACGTAGTTTTCCAGCATCGTATTTTAAATTGTGCATGAAACCAGCTCACTCACGGCTCATGGACGATGAGTTTTTTTTTTCTGCTTAATTTAACCTTAATCTGTTTTCTGTTTGTTTTTGAAGCAGTGAGTGTGATGAAACTGATGTGACGATGCAGTGAAAGTGTCATTTATCATCTGATGTGTTTTACTCGTATCTTTAGTTTACCTCTTGTGAACAACATACGTAAAACAGAATGTTTGGTTTGTTATTAATTAGAAAATTAAAGCTCTGCCTTTTAATCCACATAAAACTCTCTGTGGTGTCAATGTGCTTCCCTTTGTTGCTGTTATTTTAGGACAGAGTTTTTTTTTCTGTATTAAAACAATACATCAAGACTAACATAAATGCTTAACAACTGCGGAAAGCTTTGTAAGACTCCAGCAGTAGGTCAGTCACAAGGTCAGTCACAAGGTCAGTCACAAGCCATGATGATTTATTTTTCAAAATAAAAACCGGATCTGTAACCAGATGGTCAAAATGTCCAGTTCTATGAGGATTATGAAATTTTTAGTAATAAAACCATTTAAATGGGATTTATTGCATATTAAAATGAATACATTGATGACAATGCCTACATATTTATCCTGTTTTCACATTACTCTCACTTTCACTGTTGACCAAACTTTTGAAGGTGTGAGTTTCTATCTCTGAGCTCCTCTTGGGTTTTATCTGCTCCACTTTGGGATGCAGAGCTGAGAACATCCAGCTTAAAGAAACACGCTTCATTTGCTCAAAGACTTCTGCAGCAGGCAGATTTCCTGCTGTTCGCTTGAAGCTGGTGAATATTGATTAAGTCTGTGTTAACTTCAGCCACGTTCCTCTGGCTCCTCCAGTTGGATTGGTTGGACCAGTTTAGATGTAATAAATAGTAGTTGGTTTGTTTTAGGAGAGCAAACTGCAATTAAAGGCACGAGCTGTGAACGGTTTGTCCAGCATCTCCCCGTATAGCTTTGAAATGAGCCAGAAGTACCGTATTCTCCAGAATATAGGTCGCACCGGAATATAGGTCATTTTGTCCAACTATTGCCAAAAAATTGGAAAAATCCATAAACAGGTCGCACCTAAGTATAGGTCGCACCTACGTCACCGCTGACGCTGAGACAACCCGGAAATATGGACTGAGTGTTTAGCTCTTTTGCAAATGTCTGCCACAGGAGCGTAAAGCAAGGCTTTTAAGAAGATTAACACGGTAAAAACAATTATTTGTTTGCTAAAAATTAAAGCTGACATTATAGCACAAGGGTTAATGGTTTATTAGCTGAGTGGTTTATGAGCTATTTGCTAAAATATACACAGAAATAAAATGGAAGCTAACACAAGATGATTCCATCTCTAAAAAAACTAATAAAACATCGAATTTTATCTCTAATGTCAATGTCAATGTCAATTTTATTTATATAGCACATAAAAACAACCGAAGCCGACCAAAGTGCTGTAATGTCTTATACAGGGCAACAGTTTGTAAATGAAACCCATATAATTACACTCTGTAAGCTAAAATAATATCCACCAAGTGGTTTATGAGCTATTTTTTATAATATACACGGAAATAAAACGGAAGCTATCACCAGACGATTCCGTCTCTAAAACAACGAATAAAAAAATCGAATTTTATCTCAAAGGTCCTATACAGGGCAACAGTTTGTAAATGAAACCCATATAATTACACTCTGTAAGCTAAATAAAAATATCCGCTGAGTGGTTTATGAGCTATTTTTTTATAATATACACGGAAATAAATCGAAGATAACACCAGACGATTCCGTCTCTAAAAAAATGAATAAAAAATCAAATGTTATCTCAAATGTCTTAGGGCAACAGTTTGTAAATGAAACCCATATAATTACACTCTGTAAGCTAAAAAAATATCTGCCGAGTGGTTTATGAGCTATTTATCTAAATAGTAGGTATCTGTTTACAGTAGCTAACTGCTAACAATGAAGCTAAAAGAAATATTTTTTTTTATCTCAAACATCTCATAAAGCTAGTCACTTGTAAATGTCCATACAGTGATTACATTCTGTAAGTTTGATAAAAATCTGTCCTGTGGTTCTTGACTTATCTTGCTAACAAACACAGCAAAAAGTAGTTACCTCCAGAGCAGGAGGCCGGGCAGCGACAGAGTCAGTCCGAGCAGAGGAGGCTTTTTTTCGGACACATGAGCTGGAAACGGTCGGTGGACTCTCTGGAAGTGTCCCCTAGCGGACAAAAGTGGTACTGCACCATTTTCTGCCAAAATGAAAAACGGTCATATCTGAGCCAAAAATTTGTCTAAAAATATGGGGGAAAATCCATAAATAGGTCTCATCTCTCTATAGGTCGCAGGGCATGCAAATTAGGCAAAAAGCCATGACCTATATTCCAGAAAATACGGTAGTGCACCAAGACTTTTGGTAGTTCTGTTGGACAGTGCTGACAAAATGTATTAAAAAAAATTGTACATAAACAAATGATGATTGTTTTTGGAGGGGAAAAAAACAGTTCAGCCCTCTTTGGGGCTGTTTAACTAAAACTTCCGAAACATCATTAAAAGTTTCAACTGGCCATAGAATATTGATGCCACATGTCAGAACTGTCTCAGGTGGAGGATTTCAAGTATCTGAGAGTCGGAGAGCGTCCTCTGTAATGAGGATGTTGCTTCGGTCTGTTGAGGTGAACAAAGAGTTCATTCTAACAACAAAGCTCTTGATGTATCAGTCCGTCTACGTTGCAAGCCTCACCTGTAGCCATGAGGTTTGGGTCATGGCTTCCTTCGTAGGGTGGACGTGCTCAGGAGCTCCGTCATCGGGGGGAACTTAGAGTAGAGCTGCTGTTCCTCCACATCAAAAGGAGTCAGTTTAGTTGGATCAGACATCTGATAAGCATGTCTCCCTGTGGAGGTTATCCAGACACGTCCCACTTGTAGGAGATGCTGGGGCAGACTTATTGGAGGGATTATGCATCCTCTTTGGTCTGGGAATGCCTCTGGGTCTCCAAGGAATAGCTGGAAAGTGTCGCTGAGGAGATGAAGGTCTCTGTTTACCTCCTGGACCTGTTGCCTCTACGACGCAACTAGAGATAAGCAGTGAAAGATTAACGTCTGAACTGTCATTATGATATTTTTAATAATTTCTACTCAATTACAGTTTTTTTTACAACTTTTACAGATTTTTCTATTAAAGCTTAATAAGCTTCAGTTTTGACACAACTCTTTGTAAGTTTTTAATAAGACAGAAGGCGATGACAACTGAATAGCAAATGACCTCATCGTCGCTGAAAGTAAAACGCACCCGTCCAATCTATTTATTTTGAACAAGAAGCTTCATCACATACACAATAATCATCAAACTACCAGAGTTGTGCAGCAGTTAGTCCAGTAGATAATCTGCTGTCAGACATTAAAAACAGAAACGTGATGGTGCTTAACCTGCAGTGACAGGGCTCCTCTTTTTAATTGGACGTCGTGTTCTGACCCAGTTGCTGCTCTGCCTCCAGTAAACTGAACTGCGTGTAATAAACACACGTCAACAAGCTAACGAATGAAAAGTGCCGCGGATGAAATATTAGTGATAATCGGCACTGCAGCATTGACAGCATTAGATGCTACATCAAATTCTGACCAATTAAAAATAAATAATGAGGACTGGTTGCTATGCATGGACCAAAATTATTTGTTTATTGTTGAGAAGTTAACTTTATTTAGCTTGATAGAATAAAAAGGTGTTGTTTCATGGAGCAGAGGTGCTTCTGCACACTAAGACTTCTGCACAGGCTCGATGACTCCATCTGCTCACTTGTTGGGCATCAAGCCTCAGAATTAATGGACACTGTCAATGAGAAATAAATTAGCTTGACATTTCGCTGATGGCCCTGAATGCAACACGTGAAACATTCAGTTGAAAGTTTTTGATATTGAAGACCAAGCATTCCTTGAAGGAGTGCACATACCTCACCAACTTCATGCCAGCATTTTAGATTGTCTTGTGATGAGAAATGATGGCATTGTAGCCATTTTGTTTAAACCTTGCGGATGCTGCACTTATCCGCCTATCGATCTCACGCTCCAGTTTTCCCTCATTCGTGAACAAGACCCCAAGATACTTAAACTCCTCCACTTGGGGCAGGACCTCCTCCCCGACCCGGAGAGGGCATGCTACCCTTTTCCGGCTCAAGACCATGGCCTCGGATTTGGAGGAACTGATCCTCATCCCGGCCGCATCACACTCGGCTGCAAACCGCTCCAGTGAAAGTTGTAGATCACGACCTGATGAAGCCAGTAGGACCACATCATCTGCAAAAAACAGAGAAGCGATTCTAAGGCCACCAAAACGGATCCTCTCAACACCTTGGCTGCGCCTAGAAATTCTGTCCATAAAAGTTATGAACAGAATCGGTGACAAAGGGCAACCTTGGCGGAGTCCAACTCTCACCGGAAACGAGCCTGACTTACTGCCGGCAATGCGGACCAAGCTCTGACACCGGTCGTACAGGGACCTAACAGCCCTATCAAAGGGCCTGGTACCCCATACTCCCGGAGTACCCCCCACAGAACCCCCCGAGGGACGCGGTCGAATGCCTTTTCCAAGTCCACAAAGCACATGTAAACTGGTTGGGCAAACTCCCACGCACCCTCCAGGACCCTGCTGAGGGTGTAGAGCTGGTCTAGTGTTCCACGACCAGGACGAAAACCACACTGCTCCTCCTGAATCCGAGGTTCGACTATCCGACGGACCCTCCTCTCCAGAACCCCTGAATAGACCTTACCAGGGAGGCTTAAGAGTGTGATCCC
>JBBPBX010002589.1:33153-89369 GCA_038048925.1 Garcialebias charrua
TTTAATATAAAACCTCAAATCTATTTCCCTTGAATAAAGACAACTGGTCTAAAAGCACTGTCCCATGTACATTTTATTTTCTAAATATAAGGAGAGGACAAGTTGAGTAGTGATGGTGCTTTTCTCAATAAATAATGTCAACCGTAAAATAATTTTTTTTATTAATTAATATAACCTAAAGTAGACCTAGCTTCTTTTTTTTTTTTACTATATGGCGCACATAAAATCCTTTGATTTTCTCATAAATCAACAGTGAGCCTTATAATCCAGTGCGCCTTATGTATACATTCTTGTTGTTCTTATACTGACCTCAAACCAATGTTATGTGACTATTGTGAATGAGTTTAATAAAGTTTGACTTATCTGTTTTGTTTTGTTTAATTAATTCATTCAACCTTTATTTAGGCAGGTTAATCCCATTGAGCCTTATGTATGAAAACAGACCCCTTTCATTGATGTTGCACCTTATAGTCTGAAAAATTCGGTAAGTATATCAGAAGGTGGTTCCCAAACTCATGTACTGATAATAATACAGTTTAAATTTTGTTCTGGCTTTTAGTTTGGGTGCCAGCCCAGGATCTTTAGTGGCCCCCACCCCCGATTATGAAAGTTCTTGAGACGCCACGGCTCCTGTCATCAGCTCCTGTCCAATAAGTCACTTTCAGTCAGGCATTGTTGAGCTTTACACCATGTTGGGATCCACTTTTTGTCTCAGTTGTTGCCGAGACAGACTCTTTTTTTATTTTTATTAAAGCTTTAAAAAGAATTATTTGAACTTTTTGAGTTTGTTTGCATTCCTGAGTTCAATCTCCTCAAAACATCTCAGAATTTACAAGATTTTGACCTAAAATTTGATGTGATTGGACCGAGAGCAACACTCATCATATATTGTGAATGCTAACAGATTACAGATCTATGCTTAAAATCCAGCTGTTCACTTTTGGAGTCTGTTAGCAAAATATCTCTTAAACTACTGGACAGATTGGTGGAATAAAACTCTTTAATTCTTCCTGATATGTTTCTGGATTAGTGCAAGTTTAATTAACATGATGAAGGCAAACAAAAAGAAACCACTGTAAGTTAATATGTTTTTTTTTTTTTTCTGGAACAGGAGATGATTCATAATGATCAACTAATAAGCAAGTTCAAATAATATATGAAAAAACCAGCAGAAAAGCAGGTTTAAGCTCAATGTTGTGCAGAGACTAATCTGCAGCTGACTGTATGTGATCCCCTTAAATGAAGATGAATTAAAGGGCAGCTAGAGCCGGAGATTTAATTAAGATTCAGCGTTCACCTTCTGCTGACGTACCTTTGCTGCTCCATTCAAATTAGAGCGTTGGACCTGACTGCAGGATCCACAGAGCTCCTGCTCTGATATCCTTGCTTTGCCCTTAATAACAAATGTTCTCCAAGCAGAAGGCAACAGGAAAAACTATCCGCCTGCCGTGTTTAAATACTGAGCAAAACTTGTAATGTGTTAAAGTTTTTTATTTTTTATTTTCAATAGACATAAAATAGTGCATAATCTTGATTTCAGAGAATCTATTATCTTTGCAGCACCTGCAGCGAGGAAATTCTGCACTTTTTAGGTTGTTTTTGTACATTTTGTTTATTGCCCATCTTGGAAAATGCCACAGAAGTGTGTGTCATAAATAATCTGAATCAGTGGTCTCCAGGGTGGAGAGATTATACGACATCAAACTTCAATGATTTTTTTTTAAACAGGTGTGAATTAATACATAACTCCAATAATTTGTCATTCCTCTTGATATTTTAATAGGTGGAGCTGAAGAATCTAAAATACTTGTTAACGTGACATGGTCAAAGTATAAACTTCCTGTTAGTGATCATGACTGACTGCATTTTTGACAGCATGTAAAAGGAGGACCATCAGCCTAATGATTGATTATTAGTGCCCTGATGGCCGCTTGCTGTTCAGACAGCTGAGTGATGCAATAACAGCATTGTAAGGCCCTGTTTACACGGACATTGTGTGGGGGAAATGGAACTTATGGGCATGTTAATTAGTTTAAAAGTTTTGCGTTGACACGGATCTGACACGGATCTGCTCGAATCTCCCCCCTCCCTCATGCCCCCCCTTACACCCACTGCGCATGCGTGCTGCTGAACCTTCACCCACTGCGCATGCGTGCTGCTGCCTCACTCTGCTGGCAGTCTGCTACTTTCTTTTGTGCTAAAAGTTGAGCTAACAAGTTAACAATAAGTTAAAGCTGGATTTTGGATAAGAGTCGACAGATTTGACACCAAGCGGGACTGCTTCATCTAACAAGCTGCACACCAGACGCTGAGTGGACTGTGGACCAGAACCGAGTCACGATGACTGCGGTAAAGTTAGTTTCACGTTGGAAGTTGGATATTCGAGCTCCGTGGCTTCAGGGGTGCGTTGCTCTCGTCAGTCCGCTTCATGGAGTCTGATTTCGGGCAGCTGCGCTGAGTCTGCCCCTTCTCAGAGACCAGACTCCATGAAGCGGACTGACGAGAGCAACGCACCCCTGAAGCCACGGAGCTCGAATATCCAACTTCCAACGTGAAACTAACTTTACCGCAGTGTCACGATGAGGTCTGACTTTCCTCCGTGATAAACAGCTGACTTACAGCAGGTAAATCAACGTTCTTAATATAATGTTTGCTTGTGTTTACTTTGATCACACAACAACGGAGTTTTTATTTATTTATTTATTTATTTCTGCCAGGTGGAGAAGCTATCGTTCCAACAAACAGGCAGACGGTTCGGCGGTTCTGATGGGTCCAGATGAACACACAGCAAGAGTCCAGCGTAGTTACAGTTCGGTTCACGTGTTTTAATAGTGTGTTCAGTTTAATTCTCAGTGTTTGTGTTGTAAACTTTGTGGTGCTGAATAAATAAATAAATAAAAAATAAACCTGGTGTCTTCATTTTCACAGCACGTTACGCACTGTTTAAAAAATGTAACGAGTCCAGATAGATACTGTAGTTCAGATAAATTTAAACATCTCCCACGCCAACATAAATACTGTTTATTATTGTTAAACTGTTATATTTTGCAGCGTGACACGTGAAATGTCAGCCTGCCTGCAGCGTGACACGTGAAATGTCAGCCTGCCCTACTGTCCGCGCATGCGGGCTGCGCGCATGTGGTTGACACAAAAGCTCCACGGGAGATGTTTACATTATCAACAGGGGGTCTGCGAAAAACTTCCACCTTGAGAGCAGGATCAGGAAAGTATCGGAGTCAAAGAGGGGGGCCAGCAGCGTCGTGTAGGCGATAAGCAAAGTCGCAAAGAGAAAGTAGCGGTTATCAAAATATGCGCCGTGTAAACTGGCCCTAAGAGAGGGACGGGCTCATCTGTAGGCCAGTGGTCACTCTTTCAGGGATGAAGTTGTGCACATCCTTGATAGAGAGCAACGTTGGTTTGACAGAGGAGTGAAGGAAGCATCTTTGTGAAGAGAACTTGTCCATCATTAAACAGGGGCCTCCGTGTTCAACTGTCATGGAAAATAATCCTGAAACCACAGCGGCTCAAGACTGTCATGAACTAAAAATGTCTGGAACAGTGTTCTACATCATCATGGACTGAAAGGACCAAGAAAGAAACTCCAAAACCTTCAAGTTGTCCACATGGACAACTCAATTATTATCTGGAGACAAGTTTGAAGGTTAAATATCGAGTGGTTTGTCAGTGATGAGCAGTAGTTTTGAGGAGCTTGAAGATTATTATTATTGTTTGAACTAATTGTTTGAAAAAAGGGGTAGATGTAATAAGATTTTTTTCTTATTTCTCCTACCTTTCTTTTTTTTTTTATATTTTGTATTCTTGTCGTTTATGGAATTGTTTTGGATTGTATTTTTAAAATGATAAATTTTATAAATAAATAAATAAAAAATAGGAGCCATGGTGAGTCTGTTAGATCCAAGAACAGCCAGGCATGGTGGTGGTAGCACTATGCTGTGGTACTAAACTGGGTGGAATAAAAAAGGACTTCAACTTCACCTCAAACCAGTTAGTTAAAAAATGGACACAGATGAGTCCAAGAGAACCATGACCCTAAAAAAATTAAATGAACAACCCATTCTTTCGTTCAAATATCTAAATGGATATAAAGCCAAGTCTAATGGTGTGTTCACACAGAGCAGCGTTTTCAAGCTGCAAGCTTCCAGCCTCCATGTAAAATCAATGGTGGACGCACTTCCAGCCACCTCCTGGCGTCTGGCGTCAGGTCGCGTGCGTGTTGAGCGTGCTGAGTAGCGTTTTTTCGTGCACGTGAACCGGCTTCCACCTCCAAACCGAGCATTCAACATGTTGAAGATTTCGCGGTTCAAACTTTTCAAACGCCGCTCAACTCCACCTGATTGGTTGGTGTGTCAACCAATCAGGGAGAGTCGGGGGGCAGAAGAGAGGGGGCAGTGGGAGAGTCCCTATGTGACGCGGAAACGAGGGTGCGCGCGCACTATGTGACGTATTGTTTGTCGGAAAAAAAAAGAAAAGACCCGCGAGCTCGTGAACTATGGAAGAGAAACTCATTGTAGCTGTGTGTTCTGGTGAGGAGGTTGGTTGAGGAGCATCAAATGTAGAACCACTAGACTGAGGAACAGCTTCTACCCTGAGGCTGTCAGACTCATGAATAAATAAATAACAAGAATAAACACTGCAAAATATCACATCATGTTGATGCTGATCTGTTTCTTGTTGCTGCGTTTCACCTGTGACCATCTGCTCATAATGACTCATGTTCGTGCTGCTGTTTATAACGATGTTTTTCTACTACATTAGGGCTTAGAGTATTACTAGCTGATGCTTCTCTTAGTTAATCCTAGAATGTTATTACTGTTTTTCTCTTGCATTTGTTGTTTCTCTTGTAGTTGTTGTTGGATGTAACTGGGACCCCGTGTACATAATTTCGTTTTCATCACATGTACTACATGCGGTGCAAATGACAATAAAGACTCTCTGACTCTCTCTCTCTCTGTTCGCGACAAGTCCTTCACGACCAGTCAAGTCTGCTCGACAGAGACGGAAATAAACAGCTCCTCCTCGCCTGGCGGAGTGAGCAGGACACCGTGTGCAGGGCTCTGTGTACCGGTAAGCTCCTCCCACACACCCAGCAGCTTCTGGCTTCTGGCGTTCAGTTTTGAACACGCTACATTCACAAGTGCGTCCACTTGCGTGCGTGAGGAGCATTTTGGAGGTTCAAAACGCTGCTCTGTGTGAACACACCATAAAAGTAAAGAATGTCAGCCTCTCTGACAGAAACAGGAATTTGCTTCTGATTACTTAAAGCTCTGCCTCAGTTTTAGGAACTCTGGGAACCACAAGTAAACCTGCAGTCTGAAAATAAAGTACAGCTCATATCCGTATGGGGCAACCTCTGATCGGACGTACACACGGTCCTCCAAAGCCAGCTGTCGAGGCTGGAAAAGGTGGTCCCCGGGTTACGACGCCCTCAACTTACAGCAATTCGGATTTACGAACGCATCATAATTAATAAAAATATTTTTAAAAAATTGTGTGTGTGTGTGTGTTTAAATGTTCTTGATTTCATGTGTACAGCATTTTGTTGCAGCTGTGGTTGTTTTAAATGGCTTTATAAATAAAGTATCATTACTATTCCATCCATCCATCCATTTTCTTCCGCTTATCCGGGGTCGGGTCGCGGGGGTAGCAGCCTAAGTAGGGAGGCCCAGACTTCCCTCTCCCCAGCCACTTGGAGCAGCTCCTCTGGGGGAATCCCAAGGCGTTCCCAGGCCAGCCGAGAAACATAGTCCCTCCAGCGTATCCTGGGTCTTCCTCTGGGTCTCCTCCCGGTGGGACATGCCCGGAACACCTCACCAGGGAGGCGTCCAGGAGGCATCCTAACCAGATGCCCGAGCCACCTCAACTGGCTCCTCTCGATGTGGAGAAGCAGCGGCTCTACTCCGAGTCCCTCCCGGATGACTGAGCTTCTCACCCTATCTCTAAGGGAGAGTCCAGCCACCCTGCGGAGAAAACTCATTTCAGCCGCTTGTATCCGAGATCTTGTTCTTTCGGTCATAACCCAAAGCTCATGACCATAGATGAGGGTGGGAACGTAGATCGATCGGTAAATTGAGAGCTTTGCCTTTTGACTCAGCTCTCTCTTCACCACGACAGACCGGTACAGCGCCCGCTTCACTGCGGACGCTGCACCTATCCGCCTATCGATCTCACGCTCCAGTTTTCCCTCATTCGTGAACAAGATCCCGAGATACTTAAACTCCTCCACTTGGGGCAGGACCTCCTCCCCGACCCGGAGAGGGCACGCTACCCTTTTCCGGCTCAAGACCATGGCCTCGGATTTGGAGGAACTGATCCTCATCCCGGCCGCATCGCATTCAGCTGCAAACCGCTCCAGTGAAAGCTGTAGATCACGAGCTGATGAAGCCAATAGGACCACATCATCTGCAAAAAACAGAGAAGCGATTCTAAGGCCACCAAAACGGATCCTCTCAACACCTTGGCTGCGCCTAGAAATTCTGTCCATAAAAGTTATAAACAGAATCGGTGACAAAGGGCAACCTTGGCGGAGTCCAACTCTCACCGGAAACGAGCCTGACTTACTGCCGGCAATGCGGACCAAGCTCTGACACCGGTCGTACAGGGACCTAACAGCCCATATCAATGGGCCTGGTACCCCATACTCCCGGAGTACCCGCCACAGAACCCCCCGAGGGACGCGGTCGAATGCCTTTTCCAAGTCTACAAAGCACATGTAAACTGGTTGGGCAAACTCCCACGCACCCTCCAGGACCCTGTTGAGGGTGTAGAGCTGGTCTAGTGTTCCACGACCAGGACGAAAACCACACTGCTCCTCCTGAATCCGAGGTTCGACTATCCGACGGACCCTCCTCTCCAGAACCCCTGAATAGACCTTACCAGGGAGGCTTAAGAGTGTGATCCCTCTATAGTTGGAACACACCCTACGGTCCCCCTTTTTGAATAGGGGAACCACCACCCCAGTCTGCCAATCCAAGGGAACTGCCCCCGATGTCCACGCGATATTGCAGAGTCGCGTAAGCCAACACAACCCCACAACATCCAGAGCCCTAAGGAACTCAGGACGAATCTCATCCACCCCCGGAGCCTTGCCACCGCGGAGCTTTTTAACCACCTCGGCGACCTCCGCACCAGAGATTGGAGAGCCCGATCCAAAGTCCCCAGGCTCCGCTTCCTCAGTGGAAGACGTGCCAGTAGGATTGAGGAGGTCTTCGAAGTATTCCGCCCACCGACTCACAACATCCCGAGTTGAGGTCAACAGCACGCCATCCCCACCATAAATGGTGTTGGTCGCGTACCGCTTTCCCCCCCTGAGACGCCGGATGGTGGACCAGAATCGCCTCGAAGCCGTACGGAAGTCATTCTCCATGGCCTCTCCGAACTCCTCCCACGCCCGAGTTTTTGCCTCAGCAACCACCCGAGCCGCATGCCGCTTGGACTGCCGTCATCAATCATTACTATTATTATAAAAATTATAATTTTTAAGCCTATTTGCGCAGTTTCTGGAAATGCCGCCATGTCCGCCATTCTAAGGTTGTGACGGTTTTACGTCACAAGGTTAGCTTCGGTTAGTTCTAGCCTCAACAGCTGGCTTTGGAGGACCGTGTGTCCGATCAGAGGTTGCCTCATACGGATATGTGAGCTGGAAATGCTCGATGAACTCTGTGGAGCTCTGCGCATCGTGAGAGCAGCTGAGAAGATCGTCGGCACCTCCTTGCCCTCACTGCAGGACTTACACAGCAAACGCCTCACTCGGAAAGCCCTCTGCATGGCAGGTGATCCCACACACCCACTACACAGCCGCTTTAGACTGCTGCCATCAGGGAGGAGACTGAGGAGTCTCCAGGCTCGTACCAGCAGACTGAGAGACAGCTCTGTTCATCAGGCAGTCAGAATGCTAAACACTCTGCCTGCTCTGCCTCCCCTCCCATTTGAACTGCCTTAACACAAAAAACTTTCTCACACATTACCACTCAACACAAAGTTTTTAACACTGGACCCTGTGTCATCAAACGGGTTATTCACTAAACTCTCGGTCATGTGCTCATTCAGTTTGCACTACTTCTCATATTTGCACTAATGTTTGTATTACATTACTGCCTATAGTCATACTACTGTTTACATTCACTGTTTACATTTATTAATACGGTTTACATTTATTACTACTGTTTTACATTTATTACTACTGTTTACATTTACACTACTTTTATATCTACACTACTGCTGATACATATACAGTATTCTCTGACTAGCCTTATCTAAGGATGCCAAATGTGCCTTATGTGCCTTACTGCATATGCCACTTTGCCTCTATACCAACATCAACTACCTCATACATATACTGTGTACATTAACTCATATGCTGCTGTGCCACTCTTTGCAAATGTCAATGCTAGAACCTTCAGTTTATTTTATAGATATACTTTTTATACTTTTTATACTACTATGAAAAAACTCAGGACAGTATTACACTTTTATTATTTCATTTTATGCTTATGTTCATTGGGTGTTTGGTGTTTCAGTGTTGGTGTAAATTTTCATACTTTTATACTACTATGAAAAAACTCAGGACAGTGTTACACTTTTACTATTTTATGCTTATGTTTATTAAATGTTTTAGTGTTTAGTGTTTAGATGGTTACTGTTGCACCGAGGGACTGAGAGAAACGCAATTTCAATCCTGTGTATGTCCTGTACATATTGCAGTTCTGACAATAAAGTTGACTTTGACTTTGGACGTCTCAGGCCCGGAGCAGAAGCCGCCGTTCGCTCCGCTGCATCCCACCACACCGGCCGACACCACCAGCTCATGGGATGGGCTAACGCGCAGCTAATGGCGGAGCTAAGATGCTAACGCGGACCCCAACCGGGGACACTGAGCCGACGGGTGATGGAGAGGCCATCTGCAGCCGGGAGCTCGCCCCGATGTCCGCTTGGCAGCCTAAGATGTCGGATGGACACCGAGCTAACATGCTAAAATGAACAGCGACAGCCTTTTGGATGGGCTAATGCTAACGGGCGCAGCTAATGGTCGGGCTAACGCTAACGGGCGCAGCTTGTTTTGGATGGACGGACACCACGGAGAAACGGCTTTCAGTAAGTTATTAACGCTTTTTTCTGGCTCCAAATGTATGGAGTTAACATGCTAACAGTCCTTCCTGTAAACAGTTTGGACTGCGTGAAGCAGCACGAAGCTGCGGAGCTCGGACGTGCAAGAGCTAACATGCTAAAAGACGGAGACAGGCTTGACCAGCTCAAAGTAAGAAATTAATATTTTTTATTTATCCAAATGTTTGTGTTTTTTGATAAATATGTACTACACTGTGTTAGGATAGGCGAAGTGCTTGGTAACTGTACAGTACCGTACAGTGGCGGCTCGGATGGTCCCCGACTTACGGCAAAATCGGGTTACAAACGATGCATAGGAACGGAACTCGTACGTAAGTCGAGGACTCCCTGTACTCCTTCAAGAAAACACTCAACAAGAATATATGATGGAGCTTAGTTGTTGAGAGCTTAGTATATTAGAAAGTATAAACCAAATGACATTTCTGTTTTTAAATAAATGTGACCTGAACATGAGAGGAAGAACAAGATGTATGACTGCAGACTTCATTCTTTTCCCTGTCGGTTCTGCAGGGCCCGGCAGCAGCAGGACTAAGACAATATCTCTATTATAGGCGAGGGAAAGTGTGTTGGCTCCACATTATTAACTGCTGCAGCTCTCAGATCAGCGTTCGGAGGCTGAGAGTAATGTCTGCTGACATCCAGTTAATGTACACTGCCGAGCTGCCACCAGCCTCTCTTCCCTCTCAGCACCAAGGTCATCTGACCCGGCTGGTATTAAAGAACCATTTGTTCTAATTACAGTAAAAAAAAATACAGGTGTGTTGGCTCAGAGACACTGAAGGGGGTGCAGAAGATACACATGAAGGTGATTACATTCTGCAGCAGTTAACTCACGACACCTCTCATATGGACGTGATCAACGAGAGCCTTTTTTCACTTTTCAATGTAAAAAATCTGCAAGACAAGAAGACGACATATTCTTTTTAACTACTTAAAACAACAGGATGAGACGGTCGATTAGTGATCGTAGCTGAGGTAGTTCCACTCTTTAAAAATTGTGATAAATGTGCATTTAATAATTACAGACCAATTTCCTTGTTGCCACAGTTCTCAAAAATTTTAGAAAAATTATTTGTTACCAGATTGGACACTTTTTTGATGGGCAAGATATTTTAAGTGATAGTCAGTATGGGTTTAGAGCAAAGAATTCTACATTTCTACAATTCGGCCGTGGTGTAGTGGTAATGGCAGTCGACCCCCGATCGGAAGGTTGGAGGTTCGAATCCCGCGTCCGCCCACCATGTGTCGTTGTGTCCCTGGGCAAGACACTTAACCCTGAGTTGCTCCCGGTAGGTCTGGATGGCGCCTTGCAAGGCAGGCTACCACTACCGGTGTATGAATGTCTGAATGAATGGGTGGATGGCTGGTATTGTAAAGCGCTTTGGGGCTCCTCACAGGGGGCTGGAAAGCGCTATATAAATAAGCTCCATTTACCATTTACCATCTATGGCTCTCATGGAGTTTATGGAACAAATAACTACAGCTGTTGATAAAAAACAATATGGTGTAAGTATATTTGTTTATTTAAAAAAGGCTTTCGATACAATAGACCACACCATTCTCCTTGAGAAATTGAATGTCTATGGCATTAGAGGACCAGCGCTGCAGTGGGTACATAGTTATTTGAAAGATAGGAAGCAGTTTGTACAGATAGATGATGTAAGATCTGATTTTTGTAATATCACATGCAGAGTTCCACAAGGCTCTGTACTTGGACCTAAGTTGTTTATTTTATATGTCAATGATTTGGTTAATGTGTCGGGACTCCTCAGATGTATCCTCTTTGCGGATGATACTACTTTCTTTTGTTTGGGTGAGGATATGAAACAGATGTTGGAATTGATGAAGAAAGAGTTTGTCAAAATACAGACTTGGTTTGAACTAAATAAATTATCATTAAATCTAGAAAAACTTATTATATGATATTCAGTAATAAAAAGAAAACTGCAGATGTTCCATTTACAATTGAGGGTGGTGAGATCGGTAGAATGAGTGAGGTCAAGTTCTTGGGCGTTGTCATTGATGACAAAATAACTTGGAAAAAACATAGATTCTGTAAAAATGAAAATATCTAAATCCATTTCTGTACTGTATAAAGTCAAGGACCTATTGAATGACAAAGCGTTGTATTTGTTGTATAACACAATCATTGTTCCACATTTAATTTATTGTATTGATGTTTGGGGAAAAGCATGTAAAACAATTACAAAACCTATTTTTATTTTACATAAAAGAGCCGTAAGGATTATTGCAAGAAAATATTACTGTCATCCATCTAGTATATTATTTTTTCAGTTGAAATTACTGAAGTTCCATGATTTAGTAGATTACCATATTTTAATGGTGATGTATAAAGCTCATAACAATGCACTACCCTTATATATTCAGACACTTTTTGTTAAAACATCAAGCTGTTACAACCTAAAGGGAACTGATGTATTGTATTTGTAAAGACACAATATAGAACTACAGTAGTTTGAAGGGACGGTCTACCTCAGTTCAGGGAGTTGGATTGTGGAATGACTTAGAGTGTGATGTGAAAAAAGCAATGTCAATGTTTGTGTTTAAGAAAATGATCAAAAATGAAGTGTTGAAGAAATATGTATGAAGTAGTTTAATAATAATAATAATAATAATTAATTCAATTTATAACGCACTTTTCATTACTGAAAATCTCAAAGTGCTACACATATATTGAATGCTACACACATTCATAAACCGGTGGTGGCAGACTACCATGCAAGNCATTATGTTCGATATTCTTGAGGCATTAAGATGCAACGCAATGCTTTTATTTTTCTAATTGGGGTTCTTCTTTTAATTATTTTCCACAAATTATTAAACAAGTTACAGTATATGCTGGTGAAGATTCCCAGTCATCCAGGACATGATAAAATCAGAACAAGTGTTCAATACAAAAACAACTGGACTTTATTTGTTACAGAAAACTTTTCGCCCTTCATCCAAAGGGCTTTCTCAATTGAAAGAGCAGGCTGTGTGAGAGTGAGGTTATAAACAGACTGAGATGACACACACAAACATATGTAAATTGAAAGCTGAGATAACACACACACACATACCTGGGATAACACACACATCCTATGTAAATTGACGAATCACACCTTAACAGACTAAGAAACCCCTAATGTTAAGGTGTGATTTGTCAATTTACATAGGATGTGTGTGTTATCTCAGCCCTTTATAAATACTGAATAGTGAAATATTTTTCATTTTGCCTAACAAAAAAAAGCCACAGTTCAACCCAACTTAAAATATTTATACAGTATAGATAAATTAACTTAGTTAATCGTTTTAACATTAATTTTAAGAGTCAGTGATGTACACGGACCCAACTGGACCAGATTTTGTCATCCATCTAGTATATTATTTTTTCAGTTGAAATTACTGAAGTTCCATGATTTAGTACCATATTTTAATGGTGATGTATATTATAAGCTCATAACAACGCACTACCCTTAAATATTCAGACACATTTTGTGCTGTTACAATCTAAAGGGAACTGATGTATTTGTAAAGACACAATATAGAACCAGCTTGAAGGGACGGTCTACCTCAGTCCAGGGAGTTGGATTGTGGAATAACTTGGTGTGATGTGAAAAAAGCTATGTCAATGTTTGTGTTTAAGAAAATGATCAAAGGTGAATTGTTGAAGAAATATATACGAAGTGGTTTAATGTGTAATGTGTTGGAATTGGTAAATTGAGATGAGTTATTATTCATTTTTTGTTACTTATAGATANATGCAGATAATTTGCTGGAGGCTTGCATGTCATTCTGGCAATAATGGTTTTAAAAGAGCTCCAGGTCATAACAATGTAGCAAACAAAATGAGAAGTGTATGATCCAAGATGTCATTTAACCATGACCTGATCACATTTTTGCATGGCTGAAAGGGGAAAACATAAAGGACCCATCCCACAGCCTGAAAAAAAAAAACACTTCCAATTAACAATGCGGACGAGTCATGCTCAGGGTGCAGCGCCATGAAAAAGGAGGGGCAGAGGTTGCCACACACATGACAAATACACCAGGGGCCTCATGTACAAAGACTTGCGTAGATTTCTTACTGAAAAGTCACGTACGGACAAATCCAGAAAAGTGTCCACGCACAAAAAAATCCAGAATTATCAAACTGTGCGTACACCTGAATCCACGCACATTCCTTATGTACAACACAATTGACGTGGAACTGAGCGCACGTGAGACACCTCCCCTGACACGCCTTCATTTACATATGTTAAACAGATGCAAATTACTTCCTGCATGTGTGAAGGACATGTTTGTTTGATCCCTGCGCGATCAGAAATCATTTCTAGACGGATTAATTTACGGGAGACACTTGGTGAACTTTGTGTTGTCTTGACTGGAACAGCGATAACTCCCAAAATCTCCGCGTGCAACGAGCGGAGCTGGCGAACACCGGAAGAGGAACAAGCTAACATTAGCATCGGATTCGGGTGGTCTCATGCTAAAAGGAGCAGCAAATTGCGGCGCGCTCAGACGGGTTTCGGTAAGTTATCTTAAGCTAGCACTAACAGTAAGTCAAATGAGTAATAAAAAAAGAGCTAATTTTAAAACAACAACACATTACAGATACTGGCTGTTACAGAGGGCGTTAACAGATCGTTGAAGGGCGTGGACTTCAAGAAACCGGTCGTTCAAAACGAAAGTTAAAAATGGCAGAATTAAAAAGGGTATAATTGATTATCTAATAATTATTTTGTGCATTAAATTGAAGGAATAGGGTCTGGATATCCCACAGAAATACCATAAAAATTTAAAAAATACATCTGAGGTCCCCTTTAAATTCTATTTTTACTTCTTTTTATTGCACCTTTATGCCAAAGCAAGTTCCTAGTCAGTGAATTTTATTCTTTGACAATGGCAATAATAAACTGATTCTGATTCTGATTATTTTGAGATAACTTAATTGACTTGGCCCTATAGTTTGAGATATGCTCAACTTGATAGAAAGAAATGGATATTGATAATATCATTGAGCAATACTTCAGAAGTGGTTTTACAAATCTTGAAATTTTGCAAGTTTTGGAAGAAACTCAAATGCCATGGCATATTTTAGTTTAACTTTTAAAAAGGCTTTGAGGTATCGTTTTGGTGTCGCAGTGGTTTGTGAGCGAGATGCAGCATCTTCGAACAACTCACCAGTTATTACACCACGACTTTGTGGTAAACTGAACATGTGTCATTACAGCAAATAAAAGTACCATGAATCAATGTGTCAGTGAATCAGCATGAACAACATCATGACTGTGAAACTGAAAAATGTTCAGACCCAGGCTAACGTTCTTGTTAGCATTTGAACTTGTCCTTTTTCTTCTGAGGCTGGTCAAAATGATATAATAACAGAGAAGAAGCTGTTAGTCAGCTGATGCAGGCATGACTGCACAGCTCAGAGAAGAGGGATGGTTTCAGTGTCGGTAAAGGAATGAACATATGTTGTGTCAGTGAGTTAAGACTGTGGCCTGTGCCTGGGATTTATTCAGTTCCTCATTTAAACTTTAGTTTCATGCAACATCGTCAGCATCCTTTCAGAATCTGAATAAGGCAGTTCATGTTGATAAATCTCTGATTTTTGAGGGTCAGCAACAGGTTGTGCTCCGTAGTTGGTTTTGTTTGCCTTTGCTGAATTATATCATTGAAGGTGCTGTTCAGTGCAACACACAGTACTATCAGTTGTCTTAGTCAGTCTTCTGCTGCATTCTTTACTGTCATTTTGTCCAAAGTTGATGCTTCAAATGTTTCTTATTCAGATAAAATAAACATTTGAATATAATTTAAATTGATGTAGAAATCGATTTATCAACATTTTTGACATCAGGAAAACAATGTTAAACTTTTTTTTTATCACTATTGTTTGAAATGAAAAGTAAAGGAAGCGACAAGGTTCAGGTTTTTAGATTCAGTTAAACAGCCGGACAACAAGAAGAGTTAAAAAGTGTATTAAAATGCAGCTGCAGGTGGGGGGTCAGGATCAAGCGCTGGGGCTAATCTGCAGAGTTATGAAAGTTAGTGGACTGAGTATTTCTGAGAACGAGCTGGGTCAGGAGCTGGGTGTAGTTGTTCCTCAATAAAAGAGGCCACTTCTGCAACATCTGTCTTATTTTTTCTACGCCACAGGCACTTCTTTTGCAGTCTTCTCTCCAGCGTCCGGAGACTTAATTTAACATTATGGGTTTCTTCCAAAACTCGCAAAATTTCAAGATTTGCAAAACAACTTCTGAAGTATTGCTCAATGATATTATCAATATCCATTTCTTTCTATCAAGTTGAGCATACCTCAAACTATAGGGCCAACTCAAGTTATCTCAAAATAATGAGATAGTATCTCATTATTTGAGATACTATCTCATTATAATGAGATAGTGTCTCATTATTTTGAGATAGTATCTCATTGCCTCTATAACAACATCAACTACTACCTCATACATATACTGTGCACATTAACTCATACGCTGCTTTGCCACTTTGCAAATGTCAATGCTAGAAACCTTTAGTTTATTTTAGTTATACTTTTTATACTCTTTTTTTATACTAGTATGCAAAAACTCAGGACAGTATTATGTTCATTAAATGTTTAATGTTTTAGTTTTAGAGTTGGTGTAAATTTTCATACTCTTATACCACTATGCAAAAAACTCAGGACAGTGTTAGTTTTACTATTTTATGCTTATGTCTATTATTATATGTTTCAGTGTTTCAATGTTTAGATGTTTACTGTTGCACCGAGGGACTGAGAGAAACGCAATTTCGGTCCTGTGTATGTCCTGTACAGTACATATTGCAGATCTGACAATAAAGTTGACTTTGACTTTTGACTTATAATGAGGTAGTATCGCAAATTAATGAGATAGTATCTCATTATAATGAAATAGAATCTCAAAATAATGAGATAGTATCTCATTAATTTGAGATACTATCTCATTATAATGAGATACTATCTCATTATTTTGAGATAATTTTTGCAATTTTTTTTTAATAGAGTGGCGGAAATGGGCTTCCATACTGAAATATCACATCTATTTGTTTTTAATCAAGTTTTGTTTGTGCTAAATTGTATATAATGTTTATGGTTTTATGAATTATTTGACATATTACATCTGAAAACTAAGGTCAGTTTACATTTTATTTTTAATTGACTACATTTTGTCCTTGAGTAGGATCATGATTTCATTCTTGCCCCCTGTGTAAAGCAGCTTGATGCCTTTGCCTTAAATAAAGGGATTATTCAGATTGTTTGAAATGGACTTCTGTGGAAAACTCATCAACAAATGATATCTTACCTGTTGTAGATAGCTACTTAAACTGCACAAGTTTGAAGAATTAAATCTTATATCTGCTCAGACTGATGAATTAACGACTAGTCCAAGTGGGGCTGAGACTAAAGTGGATTACTGCTGTTTTAAAATGACTCCAACCCAGATTATTTCACGAGTTTGAGCATTTGAACATTTCTACTATCCCGTTCAGTAACAGCTTTCTTTGCCCATGCTTGTTGTTTGCAGCCTTTGTGGATGAAAGGATGCCATCATTGCTGTGGTGACGAGCGGAAGAACAAACAGTGTCTGATCATGAGAGACAATAGGGGGTCACCATGTGCCGAAATCTGTCCAAATATGGCGCCTTCTTCCTCTTCCTGTCACTGTCGGGCTTCATCTTCCTGCTGCGCAACATCCACACTGTGGAGGTGAGGAGAGAAGTGGAGCGCGTTTGTTTTAATTCATAGCTTTTTGAAACTCCAAAGAGAAATGTACTTTTTCTATAAATAGTGTTGTTTGTTATGAAGACAATCAATTTGCAACTTTTTTTGGTTTAAAAGAGGATTAAAGGTAAACGTCTTTACTCCTCTCCTGTTTCCTGGAACATCTTGCAAAAAGATCTGAAGCTCTCGACCTTGACCTCTAAGTGGCTTCAAACATGTGTTAAGTTCCTGGCAAAACCCTAAGCAGACATGTTCCTGTTTTTATTTTTCTACACTGCTTGACAACCTATAGCTGTTTTTATTTCACTTGTTATTCTCAATTTATACGCATCATTTACGATTGTCGTTGTCCACTGTTGTCATCACTCTTTATTAAAACCAGGTCTCTCTTGTAAACGAGTCCCCGAGGCTCCATGCGATTAACCTGTCTGAATAAAGGTTGAATGAATGTTGTAGATTCAACCACTTGCTTCTCTCCTGCAGCCGGCCCTCATTTTCTATTAAATATACATTTTTAGATGTAGCACAATCAAAAATCCTGTTACAGGTGGTCCCCGACTTACGACAGCCTCGACTTACGACGTTCCGGACTTACGAACAGTACTGTTGTACAGTAAGTACAGCACTGGTATGTGTTTTTAGATGAAAGTGTGTTAGCTAACCGTTTGTAAACAAAGTTCTGTGCATGTTTATGAACCAGTATGTACGCTTGTTCAGTATGTTGAAAAACGGGTGTGCGGCGCAGCGTTAGCATACATTTTCCGACTTACGACCAAAAATCCGGACTTACGAACAGTACAGTTGTACAGTAAGTACAGCACTGGTATGTGGTTTTAGATGAAAGAGTGTTAGCTAACCGTTGGTAAACAAAGTTCTGTGCATGTTTATGAACCAGTATGTACGCTTGTTCAGTCTCATGTTGAAAAACGGGTGTGCGGCGCAGCGTTATCATACATTTTCCGACTTACGACCAAAAATCCGGACTTACGAGCGACACGTGTAACGCGTTCCGACTTACGAATTTTCGTGTTACGAACGGTGCGTAGGAACGGAACTCGTTTGTAAGTCGGGGACCCCCTGTATAAGCATATTCAGCATACATATCCCACAATGCACTTTCAGATGACCCCCACCTCTAAATGTATTTCTTGCTTTATATCTCCACCACGTGTTGTCTCTTCAGAACTGGAACTGCCACATGGTGTCAGCCCTCTACCAGCTGCAGAGCAGGATCCACTCCTCCTTCCTGACAGTTCGTCTCCCCACCTTCAGTCACAACCACACCTTCTGCGCCCACCTGGGCCAGAAACCTTCTCCTGAAGACGAACTCGAGGAGCGCTACCTGCTGCACTCCATCGACTGGCCGGGGCCCCCGCCTCGCTCTGCCCCGCTCAGCCTGCGCCAGACGAGCGACCCCGTCCACAGCCTGTTCACCATCCTGCCCAGTAACGGGAGGCGGGGGTGGCACCTGGGGGACCAGCTGGAGGCCCTCGTTCAAATCCACGACTTTCAGGGCCGCCCAAAGCGCTACGGCGGAGACTTCCTCTTAGCCCGGCTGCACTCTCCGGAGCTCGGAGCGGGTGTGGCTGGGACAGTGGTGGACCACAGGAACGGGATCTACTCGGCGTTGTTCCCACTGCTCTGGGTGGGACCTGCACAGGTGGAGGTGACGCTGGTCCACTCCAGCGAGGCCGTCGCTGTGCTGAAACGGCTGCGGGAGGAAAGGCCCGACCGGGTGTTTTTTAAGAGCCTGTTCCGCCTGGGCTTCCTGTCGGAAACCACAGAGTGCAACATGTGTCTGCCCTCGGACCAGCAGCCCCTGTGCAACTACACGGACCTGTACACCGGAGAGCCCTGGTACTGCTACAAGCCCAAGGTGCTGGGCTGCGACAACAGAATTAACCACGCCAAAGGAGGCTATTTAAAGCACCTCCTCACCAACAAGGAGGCGCTGCTCTTCCAGAGGTCTGTAATCTGTCATGAAAAGCAGGCGTAGTGTGTTTGTTTGCCTGTCTGTTAGCAAAATATCTCATGAACCACTGAACTGATTGTAACTAAACGTTCTGGACATAATCACTGGATAAACATCTACAATTGATTAATCTTTGGAGGCAACCCGAAGTAAGATGGCCGCCACATCCAAGTGACTTTAGAAAACACAAAATGGCTCTAATTCAGACAATATTTATTTATTTATTCATTTAATTCATTTTATAAATGAGATACAACAACAATTAACATATATGTAATTGGAAAGAAAAGAAAAAATATATATAAAAGTATTTACAATAATGAAATACAACAATTAACATATATGTAATTGGAAAAAAAGATATAAAAGTATTTACAATAACGAAATACAACAATTAACGAAATATGTAATTGGAAAGAAAAGAAAAATATATATATATAAAAGTATTTACAATAATGAAATACAACAATTAACATATATGTAATTGGAAAGAAAAGAAAAATATATATACAGGTAGTCCCCGACTTACGAGCGCTCTTACTTACGAGGTCCCGGACTTACGAGCATGCATCTCATAAAAAAAAAAAAAAAATTTTTATTTTTTACTTTTTTATTTTATTTTTTATAAATGAATACATGTACAGTACTGTACAGTCACCAAGCACTTAGCCTATCCTAACACAGTTTTTAAAGATGAAGGAGTGAGTTGAATTGTCTCCCTTTCACATAAAGGGAGCTAGCTCCCTTTATGGGAATGGAGCCTGCAGGGAGGAGGGAGACAATTCAACTGACTCCTTAACTGTGTTAGGATAGGCTAAGTGCTTGGTGACTGTACAGTACTGTACATTTATCTATTTATAAATAAAAAACAATAAAAAATAAAAATACTGTATATACTGTATATTTTTAATAAATAGATAAATGTACAGTACTGTACAGTCACCAAGCACTTAGCCTATCCTAACACAGTTTTTAAAGATGAAGGAGTCAGTTGAATTGTCTCCCTCCTCCCTGCAGGCTCCATAGGGAGCTTGCTCCCTTTATGTGAAAGGGAGACAATTCAACTTATTCCTTCATCTTTAAAAACTGTGTTAGGATAGGCTAAGTGCTTGGTGACTGTCCAGTACTGTACATGTATTCATTTATAAAAATAAAATAAAAAAATAATATATATATATATTTTTTTCTATGTGATCCTACTTACGAATTTTTGACATACGAGCGCCCCCTAGGGACGGAACTCGCTCGTAAGTCGGGGACTACCTGTATAAAAGTATTTACAATAATGAAATACAACAATTAACATATATGTTATTGGAAAGAAAAGAACAAATATATATAAAAGTATTTACAATAATGAAATACAACAATTAACAAATATGTAATTGGAAAGAAAAGAAAAAAATATATATATAAAAGTATTTACAATAATGAAATACAACAATTAACATATATGTAATCGGAAAAGAAAAAAACATATAAAGAAAAAAACATATATAATATAAAATGAAAGGTAGCAGATGAAGAATATATCTTAATAAATCTGCTCCTTATTTATCTAATAAGAATTTAGACAATTTTTTGATAAATAATAATAAGTAAATAACTCATTCAATATTCAATTATATTTTTACTCAATATTATAGATACTGAGCTAAGATTTGGTGTGGTAGTAGCGAAGAGTAATTCCCAACACATACTCTGAGCATTAACAGATCATATAAGCTAAATGGGCAATATGTATTCCTTTAATGAACGTTAGTTTAGTTTATGAAGAGAAATGGTGCTCAAAGTTGATGCTGGTCATTCATCTGTGTGAAAATCATCATTTATTAACAGTAAATCTATTACAGATGTGGATGAGTCATTTTATCCAAATGGTTTCACTTTTACAATCAGATCAATATTACAATTAAGATTTAAAAATATTTTTTCAAATCAAAGGTTTGCATCATTATTATACAGTGTGTGTTTGGATTAACTCTCTGATTGAGATACCACAGCCTCCAGCTGTTTCAGTAAACTGGTTAATATTTCATTCTGATTTTTTTTTTGGGGGGGTGGCATTAATTAAAAATAATCTTACACTAAATGTTTTTCATTTGTTTTGTCCCCATCTCAGCGGTGTTAACATCAAAGTGGACGTGCACGCCTCAGGAACTGACAGAATCAACGTGCTGCCACAGGAGGGTACAGTTTATCCTCAGAGGAACATTTCTGCTGCGTCATCATAGTTAGGCCTGTCGCGATAAACAATAAATCAATTAATCGCACGATAAATGAAAATTATCTACCCCGTTTTGTTTTATTGGCTTTATCGTTTCTTAGTGTGTCTCTCTTAGGGCTGGGCCATATCATATCGTTCCCGGTAATAGCGGTAAAAAAAGCTTGCCTGGGCAAAAAAGTTATGTCATGTTATGCTAATTTCTTGACGTAATACGTCCCCTTAACCGAACGCTTCAAACGACCAAACCGAACTGCGCACCTCCCCTCCACCAGTCTGCGTGCAATACTAGCTAGCTAAAATGCTAAAAACAAACAATGTGCGTCTCAGCTTCTCTCCCCCCTGCTCTAAACTGCAGGTACAAACACGCGCGGCTCGAGGCAGGTGATCAGAGACAGATCAGTCAAATAAATGAATAATCCCTGCATGAATAGATGAAGCTGAAACACTAACAAGCTTCAGGGTCAGCTGATCACCTTGTTACAAGTTCTGGAAGTTATAGCTCATTTAAAGGCAACATTTTGTTGTATGTTTCATTTATGCCCAACAGATCATTTTATTTAGTTGTTTTAGGAAACTACACCTGCACTTTAGTTTTTGTGGTGGTTTTTGTTTATTTATATTTTGTGCAGACTTTTTCAATCCAAGTAACAGATCATATTAATATTTTTTTTTTATACTTGGAAACTGAATACTTTTATATAATACTGCAAAGCAACACGTTAAGTTAATTTTGTCTAATAAATAAATTTGATTGCTGTTTATTTTTTGTTATATCGATTATCCGATTATATGATTATTATTATTATTATATAGATAATTTATCGTTATCGTGATAATGCTCTGAAATATCATGATATAATTTTTGAGCCATATCGCCCACCCCTAGTCTCTCTTTCTACTGAAGACACTGGATGACAAAAGGCTCAACTCTGTGCTCTTCACTGACCCTTTTATCTTTTCTCTTTAAAATCTGTTTTAACTGTTCAAAATTGTGTTTTTGGATAAGAGCAGCTAAGCTGAGAAGCTAAGCTACAAGCTAAACCAACAGGCCGACCTCGGGAAAAAAACCTCCGTCTTGTCAATGCTAAAAAATTCACAGCTAAAACCCGTGCCTTCATCTAAAAAGTTGTTTTTCTCTACAAAAAGAAGCTGAGAACTTGTTTACTGATTTTTTTATTAAAAGCTTTGTGTGAAAAATGCTACGCTTAAGAGCTCAAACAGCACCGAGCGTCCGCCATTTTGAGAACCGAAGAGAGACAACCCATGTCACGTCAAGAGGCCTCCCTCCCATTTTTCTTAAAGAAACACGCTGCTCGCTCCCCAACTATCCATCTTAAGGTTCAAACTGTCTTATACTGCCATCTGGTGGTTGAAAAAAGATACCACATGCAAAACAAATTAACAAACATCCTTAAATTTGACAATACAGGGAGTCCTCGACTTACAGTGCCCTCGACTTACGGCAACTCGGACTTACGAACGGACTTGCGAACAGTTTTGTTGTACATTAATACAGGACTGGTATGTGTTTTAGGTGTTTTTAGATGAAAGTGTGTTAGCTAACCGTTTGTAAACAAAGTTCTGTGCATGTTTATGAACCAGTATGTACGTTTGTGTTGAAAAACGGGTGTTTGGCGCAGCGCTAGCATACATTTTCCAACTTACGAACGAAAATCCGGACTTACGAACGCACGTGCTATGGGTTCCGACTTACGTCATTTTTGACCTACGAACAGTCCTTAGGTCCGGGACTCGTTCGTAAGTCGGGGACTCCCTGTACAGGTAGTCCCCGACTTATGAACGAGTTCCGTACCTATGGGCCGTTCGTAAGTCGAAAATTCGTAAGTCGGATCATATACAATTTTTTTTAAAATAAATAAATAGATGTCGGCGTTGTACAGTACAGTACTGTACAGTTACCAAGCACTTAGCCCAGGGGTGCTCACACTTTTTCAGCATGCGAGCTACTTATACAAAAACCAAGTCAAAAAGATCTACCCAATACAAAAATGCAAAACATATAATTATCTTCAAATGTATTAAGGATTATTTTTATGTACAATGTACCTATGTTGATGTACCTTGCATAACTGAATAAGCCAATTTTGCACAACACATGTAATAAATCAGGGGTCACCAGGGGTCAGGTCGCCCGTAGGGACCAAATGGGGTGATGGTGACAGCAATATAGATTGTTTAAATTTTATTTAAAAAAAAGATGGTAGAAACTGATCCCCACCCCTTTCTTTATAAGAATCTGGTGTTTTACTTTAATAAATGTTAAAAAATCATTAGATTTTTTTTTTACTTTATAATGTCATCTCTAAAAAAAAACTCCAGCAAATCTAAAGTGGTCCACCGGCCACCAGTTGATAACCACAGTTGTAGCAGGTTGTTATGGCTCCGGACACGTTTAATTTAGTGAAGGAAGGCATAAAAATATCTCTTTTGGTACGGAGAGATTTACAGCGGTGTATTTTACAGACTGTCCCTGAACGCAGCGCGAAAGTGTGTTTTGCAAACGCTCGCGCTGCGGGACAGGGAAACGTGCAGAGAACGGAGAGTAGTCAAGGAGGTTATTCTGTATGAAAAGTGTCTCGTATGATTTTAATAATAAAGCCACGTCAACTCCCAACCAGTATGTTTAAGCGTGCAGAGAAACAACACAGCGTCACTCACCCGGAAGATGGTGGCGGCGTTTCGCTTTGAAGTTGCTGCTGTCCGAACTGGGATTTTAGTTCCTCCACCTTTCTCTTTCTCAGCTGGCTTTTCGGTGGGAAGTCCATGTCGTATTTTCCATGAACAGTCCGAAATCTGATTGTTTTAGCTTAGTATGTTTCGCTGCGTTCCACCTTCGCGCCATTGTTTTTCAGAAACTGCATGAGCATGACCTAAAGCTCTCATCTGATTGGTTGCCGTATATGTCAATCAAGTGACGGGAGCCGGAAACTCAAGATTCAGTTGTCATCTGATTGGTTGCCCTGAATGTCAATCAAGTAACGGGATGTTTGATTGGCTGACAATTTTTTTAATGTCACGCTGCGGGGAAAAAAATAATAATAATGTCACGCTGCGATCGACCGGTAATGCCTCCGCGATCGACCGGTCGATCGCGATCGACGTAATGAGCAGGTCTGACTTAGCCTATCCTAACACAGTTTTTTAAAGATGAAGGAGTGAGTTGAATTGTCTCCCTTTCACATAAAGGGAGCTAGCTCCTTTTATGTGAATGGAGCCTGCTAGGGAGGAGGGAGACAATTCAACTCACTCCTTAAATGTGTTAGGATAGGCTAAGTGCTTGATAACTGTACTGTACTGTACTGTACTGTAAAATTATTTATTTAAAAAAAAAAAAGTTTTTTGATGAGATGCGTTCGTAAGTCCAAAATGTCGTAAGTCGGGGGCGTCGTAAGACGAGGACTACCTGTATTGTCAAATTTCAAACAATATTATGGTTTATCGCAATAATTTCTGAGACAATTAATCGCCCAGCAAAATTTGTTATCGCGACAGGTCTAGTCATAGTCTGATTATGTAATTCTCTGTTTCAGGGAAGGCGGATGTGGGGAGCGTCACTTTGACACCAGGCCATTTTCAGTTTGCCCCGTCTGGGTTTTACTATGAAGACTCGTGGCGGCCGTTAGGCGGTGTTCGGATGCGGCACTTCAATGAGTCGTTTGCCATCGCTCAGTGTTTGAGGAACAAGGTGATCAACATGTACGGAGACTCGACTGCCCGTCAGTGGTTTGAATACCTGATCGCTGCTGTGCCAGGTGAGCACTTTGTTTTTAGTCGTGATTTGTTCCCCCTCCGTGTGACTTCAGTTTGTTTCATCTCATCCAGAGCTGAAAGAGTTAAATCTACACAGCCCTAAAAACGTCGGGCCCTTCATGGCGGTGGACATCGCTCATAACGTCATCCTAAGGTACCGCTGCCACGGCCCTCCCATCCGCTTCTCCACTGTCTTGTCCAGCGAGCTGCGCTACGTCTCCAACGAGCTGGACGGCTTCTCCGGGGGCCCCAACACCGTGGTGGTCCTCAGCGTCTGGGCGCACTTCAGCACCTTTCCCGTGGAGGTGTACATCAGGCGGCTCCGCCACATTCGCCGAGCGGTGGTGAGACTTCTGGCCCGCGCGCCGGGGACGCTCGTGGTGATCCGATCGGCCAACCTGCAAGCTCTGGATCAGGAGGTGAGCCTGTTCAACAGCGACTGGTTCTCCCTGCAGCTGGACGCCGTGCTGAAGGCCATGTTCAGAGGCCTGGACGTTCTGATGGTGGACGCCTGGGAGATGAGCTCGGCTCACCACCTCCCCCACGCCCTCCACCCACCTCCGTCCATCGTCAGGAACATGATAGACCTGGTTTTGTCTTACATTTGCCCGGAGAAGAACCACCTGTAACGGAACCGCTGGATAAACCCGACGTTAAGTGTGACACCGTCTCCAACAACGCCGTCCTCTGAGAGATCTGCCAAACCTTTAGTGAACTTTGTCTCCACTTTTGTTTTGTTCTGGGAATGCCAAAGATTGTGGCGCAGCAATAGTTGTTGCTCGTGTGTCGTTGGTACCAAAGTGAGTCTTTGTGTGTGTCCAGATGTTACATGCCTCTGCGCGGACGCCTCTTTTGACAGTGGGGATGTTTCTGTTTGTTTGTCCATTCGTTCCCATCATGAACACCATGTCTGGAAGATTTTTTATTATTTTTTTAATCTTTATTCATTTCATATCCTAAAAACAAATTAATTATATTTACAATGAAAAGAAAACCAATACAGTACAATGAAATGAAAGGTAGCAGAGAGAAGAAAAAAATTCTTATTTCTGCCTTTTTTCTCATAAATAAAATCAAACAATAACATTCTTCAGTTAGTAAAACAAAAAATGAAATCCTTCTAGAACAACAGTTCATATGAGTGCACATTATAGTTTCATATTTTTTCAGCAATCCAAACTTTATCAATTTCTTAAACATGTACATTGACTTGGCACTTTTAACATCATTTTCCAGATTTTGAGGGAAACCCTCATGGATGATAATGTTTTAGCTCACAGGTAAACGTTCTCACAAACATGATTCTGATCATTATTTTAGAATTTTTAAACTTATCACTGGATTTCACACAAAACAGTAGAAAATATAGACTTTGATTATTCAGTTTAATACTTAAAATGTTTTTTTAAAGCATATATGCCATAGCACTGCAGGACAGATGTAGTTTGTTCAAGTTCAAGAGTCTCGTTATCCCAGAGGGGCAATTAGTTTCACAAGATATCCATACTTGACATTAAAATATAAATCACTGTTCGTTGAGACGCCTGATCTACACGGATGATACCTGCACCCAGATGGAAGCAACCTGAACTCACCGTGGAGTGGATGATCAGGATCTGCCAGAATCAGCCTGGCCTTGTTCGCCGACCTCTCCTTGTGTAGACCAGTGAGGTTCTGTTTGGTGGCTCGAGCTCATGAAAGAAGCTGTTCTTTAGCTGTGTTCAGCTGTTTTGTACCTTTTACCAGCTCTTCTCACCTGTTCCTGCAGAGAACCCTCAAGGAACACACTCTGCTGAGCCTTCCACGCCAGTTAGTTACAGCTGTGGTCAGAAATAGTTTTAAAAAGCGAACATCTGGTCACAAAGAGCGGAGGATGACGACATGTAATTTAAACCTTTGGTACATGTGGGTATAAAACGTGGTTCTTGTTTTTTGGTGATGAAGCTTGAAGACACTGTTGTTACCGCTTCTAAGGTTTACAGAGCTCGCTAGCTGCTCAACGATTACAGATTAAATTGGCATGGTTTTGTTTTATTACAAAAAACTAATGATCATCTCTTGCAACAGCCAAACGTTCAGTAAAAACACAACCCCTCGATTGGAGTTCTTGTTCAGAAGGAAGCAGAGTCCACACAGATCAACTTTAGCTCAGATTCGTTTTGAATCATCTCATATGAACGATCCGTGCCTTACACAATCATTAATCAGATCATTTATTGTTTGTTTAGCTTATCGTTTTAGAGTTAAATAATCAACAGGAGAGCTTAAAATGTGCACAACGTAACCTAAAGCACAGGACGTGCAAATTTACCAGATGCCTAGTTAAGATCATAATTAAAGTTTAACTGCAGATTTATCAGATCAGCCATAAATTATACCGAAATGATTTGAAATATTTTGGTGATTCAAGTGAAGATTAGAAATCATGACTTTCACTGTCTTGGAAGCAACTTGATAAAATAATGTAAATTAAGATGCTCATACAAACTTATTTTAAGATGGGTGTGAAGACGCAAGAACGATCAGGTCTGTGTTACACAGAGAAAATGTGCCTATTTCTGTCCAATCATGTTCCAAAATAAACTTATAAACTGAGTTTTTGTCATTCTGCCAACATTTGTGCTTTTCTGACTTTAAAGATTAGAAGCCATAATTTAACTTGAAGTTTGTGGAGGCAGTGACTCCACGTCTGAGCTGGTCCATGTGCATGCATTGTGTTTAACCTGTACTGTTGGGGGAAATAAAATAATCTAATTTAGGATGTTTCAGGCTGGAACATTCCTTTTTCATTAGCTGCACTGCTGCTTGACTTTGAAATGAAAAAGAATTTCTGCTAATCCATTTTAGTTTTCAATATGAGACATAACCGCTTCCATACTGCGACTTGTTTCAGTAGCTCTTCTTTTAAAACATCTTTCTAAAACAAAGTTCAGTTAAATAAATAACCCCTTCCTTGTTGTAAGAATTGTTTTTTGTTATGACAGCAAATAGTTTTAAACAAACATTACGTTTTCAAGTAAAGTACCGAGTCATAAACCAATTTAAAGACTTTGAGACTTCCTGTAAGACAGTGTGTGGGGAGACAATAACCCATGAGTCAAGCTGAAACCAACCAGCAGGGGGCAGCAAAGCTCATTCTACTTGAACAGTTGCTTTAAAAATTATATAGAAAGGACAAAACTTTACTATTTCGCTTTAGTAAGATTACTTTTTGAAGCTGAAAAGTCAAAATTAACAGCCACACATCTTGATATGACTTTTATTTAAAAATATTCATTGTAACTTTGAAAACTTCGTCCGTTTCAGTACTTCAGTTCTTCCACAGCATACAGGTACATTTTTTTTGTTTTTCTTGGAGCACATTGCTCAGGTTATAAATAACTTTGGCCAAAACACAGCAAATATTTGAACAAAACTAAAGGCACCACACACACTCATGTACAAAAACTTATGAAGGTGACATTTTAAAGCTTCTGACAATGCCTTCAGTTGGGACGCAAAAACAGAAGCATCCATTAAAAACACCTCAACAGGAGTGTACAATATGAAAACCCAACAGGGACGGGGCAGATATGTCAAAGTTTAAACTTGGAGCAGCGTCGTCTGTAGATCCAACAGAAAAAGCAGCACAGTTTTTTATTTTGCGTTTTAAACATAAATAAACATAACTGTGTCCATGTTTCAACGCGAGGAAGGAGTGTGTGATGCTGTAAGTGTTGAATACATCAACATAAAAAATAAAAAAACAATGGCAGGAGTGTAATTTAAATTACAGTTTCAGAAAACTTAAATGGAGCACAAACTGTGTAAATGACAAATTAACACTAAGCAGAAACAGAACAGATTAATGGTTTTAAATGGCGTGTATGAATGAAAATCCTCTGACAAGAGGACCTGAGCCTGCGTGTGACGGCGTGCCGAGTTTAGAGACTGATCACACGTCCTGGACGTTCATGGCAGCCTCAGGCCAGCTGTATGTGTCCAGAGTGAAGGAGTCGTAATCTGGACTGTAGATGTGAGACAGAACAAAAGCCTCCTTGTCTTGGGGTTCAGGGTACACCGAAGCCATGTTGTTTGCGTAGGCGTAGTTGACAACCTTCACAGCAATTTTAAAAGACACCTCCCTTATGGTGTTGAGGGGAGGGTAAAGTCTTCCCTCAGCCAGGTTCTCCTCCGTTACCATGTTGGCTATGGCCTCTGCAGTGGTGAGGAAGATGTCGTCAGATATGTGCCGCACTCCGCAGGCGATAACACCCAAAGCCACTCCAGGGAATACATAAGCGTTGTTTCCCTGCCCGGGAAAGAAGGTGCGTCCGTCGGACAGGGACACCTTCTCGAACGGACTCCCGCTGGCAAAGATGCCTCGGCCCTCTGTGAGGTTGTAGCACTGCTCTGCCGTGCACTCAGCTTTGCTGGTAGGATTGCTCAAAGCGAAAATGATCGGCCTCTGATTGAAAGACGCCATGTCTTTGATAATCTTCTCCGTAAACGCCCCCCCGATAGCAGCCACGCCTATAATGGCGGTGGGTTTGATGACGTGCACCACCTCCTCCAGAGTCTTCAGGTGTGGATGCTCATGAGCAAACTCAGCCTTCTCGTGGTTCAGATTGCTTCTTCCCTTGACAATGAGGCATTTTGAATCGACCATCCAAATCCTCTTGGCAGCCTCTTCTCTGCTCATTCCCTCTTTGGCCATGGCCATCATGAGTAGATGGGCAATACCTAGAGCTGCCTCGCCTGCTCCCTGGAAAACAAACGTGTGGTCCAACAGTTTGTTCTTGGTGATCTTCAAAGCTGCAAAGATTCCTGCAACAGCTACAGAAGCTGTGCCTTGTATATCGTCGTTAAAGGTGCAGTATTGATTCCTGTACTTGTTAAGGATACGAAAGGCGTTGCGGTTGGCAAAATCTTCAAACTGTATCAAGCAGTTCATCCCGTATTTGTCCGTCACCGCCTGCATAAACTCATCAATGAGCTCGTCGTACTCCTTCCCTCTGATCCTCTTGTGCTTCAGTCCAATGTACAGTGGGTCGTCAAGCAACGCCTGGTTGTCAGTGCCGACGTCCAGCAGAACTGGGAGACACTGCGATGGGGGAACCCCGCCGCAGGCTGTGTAGAGCACCAGCTTCCCCACAGGAATTCCCATCCCATAGCTGCCCAGGTCGCCCAGTCCAAGGATTCGCTCCCCGTCTGTCACCACGATGGCCTTGATATCTTCTTCAGGCCAGAAGTTGAGCATGGTGGCGATGTGTCCTCGGTCATGAATGGTGATGAAGAGTCCTCGCGGCCTCCTGAAGGCGAGTCCATACTGCTGGCAGGCCAGACCAACAGTGGGAGTGTAGACAATGGGCATGAACTGCTCGATGTCAGAGGTCAGCACCCGGTAGAAAAGCTTCTCATTCCTGTCCTGCAGCGTCATCAGCAGAAAGTACTTGTCCAGGGGATTTGAGCGTGTTTCGTAGCTCTTAACGACCCGCAGCACTTGTACATCCTGGGAGAGGAAGCAGGGGGGCAGCAGGCCGTGGATACCCAGCTGTAAGCGCTCCTCCAAAGTAAATGCCATGCCCTTGTTCAGGTGGGGGTTCCTGGTGATGTCATAGCCTCTCTTCCTGGTAAACACGCTGCCCGCTCGGGTGGTCCCTGAGTGGCAGAGCCGCACCGCCTGGACAGCGGCCCGGTCAGGGGGACTCGGAGCGGCGGCCAGCGTCCTCAGTCCGCCCGCTGCTGCGCGTCGACACAGAGACAAAGATCCTGGGAGGGAGTTCATGTTGCCTGGAAAGAGCCTGTTGTTTTGCAGAGGGGGCTCGACAGCTGATTCAGGACATTGGCCTAACTTATCATTTTCAACAGGAATATTTCCAGATAATATGAAAGTAGCTAAGGTAGTTCCTCTTTTTAAAAATGGTGATAAATGTGTGTTCAACAATTATAGACCTATATCCTTGTTACCACAGTTTTCTAAAATTCTTGAAAAACTATTTGTGAACAGACTAGATCAATTTATAGACAAACAAAATATTCTAAGCAACAGTCAATATGGGTTCAGAGCTAAAAACTCTACATCAATGGCTCTCATGGAATTAATGGAACAAATAACAACTGCTGTCGATCAAAAACAATATTGTGTCAGTATTTTTGTTGATTTAAAAAAAGCATTCGATACTATTGATCACACCATTCTCCTAGAAAAACTGAACAAATATGGTATTAGAGGACCAGCATTACAGTGGGTATCTAGCTATTTGAAAGATAGGAAACAATTTGTACAAATAAATGATGTAAGATCTGACCTCTGTAATATCACATGTGGAGTTCCCCAGGGCTCTGTGCTTGGACCAAAGCTATTTATTTTATATGTGAATGACTTGGTAAATGTGTCAGGACTCCTTAAATGTATACTTTTTGCTGATGATACCACATTTTTCTGTTTAGGTGAAGATATAGAACAAATGTTGGAATTGATAAAGACAGAATTTACCAAAATACAAACTTGGTTTAAAATCAATAAATTATCATTAAATCTAGAAAAAACTAATTACATGATATTCAGTAATAAAAAGAAAACTGTTGATGTTCCACTCAAAATTGAGGGTGTTGAGATTTGTAGAGTGAGTGAGGTGAAGTTTTTGGGTGTTATCATTGATGACAAACTGACATGGAAACAACACATAAATTCTGTAAGAATAAAAATAGCTAAATCGATTGCAGTACTGTACAAAGTCAGAGACCTATTGAATGATAAAGCTCTGTATTTGTTGTATAACACAATCATTGTTCCACACTTAATCTATTGTATTGATGTTTGGGGAAAGCGTGTAAAACAATCACAAAGCCTATTTTTGTATTACAGAAAAGAGCTGTAAGAATTATCACTAGAAAACATTACTGTCATCCATCCAGTACATTATTTTATCAACTGAAATTATTGAAATTCCATGATTTGGTTGATTATAATATTTTATCAATTATGTATAGGGCTCAAAATAACGATTTACCTTTAAATATCCAAATGAATTTTGTTAAAAGACAAAGTTGTTATAATCTTAAGGGGACAGAGATGTTTGTAAAACCACAATTCAGAACTAGCTTGAAGGGACGTTCTACCTCAATCCAGGGAATTAGATTATGGAATGGCTTGGAGAATGTAGTTAAAAATGCCAAGTCAATGTTTACATTTAAGAAAATGATCAAAAGGAATTTGTTGAAAAAATATATATGAATTAGCATAATGTGTATTGTATCAATTATTAGTTATGTATTAGTATTAGAAAATTAGAAAGAGTTAGTCATTTTGTACTGCTGGTGAAAGATTATTATTGTTTAATCTGATTGTTTGAAAAAAGGGGCAGATATAATAAGATTTATTCTTCTTTCTGCTACCTTTCATTTTTTTACATTGTGTACGTGTCGTTGATGGGATTGTCTTGTATTGTATTTCTTTTGTAAAAAAAATGAACAAATTTAATAAACATAAACAATGAACATTTAGAAAATATGCAAAATCCTAGAAAACCAAAAATGGTCCCAAGCTGTGATGTTCATCCAAGAAGTACTGTTTGTAATTTGGCATGACGTTTAAAAAAAAAACAAGCTTTTGTTCAAGCCCTTTGGATATTATGGCGATTGTCATGTACCAGATGTGATAAACCAGAGGTTTATCCAAACAGTCACATGCTGCATGTCCAAACAACATCCTACATAAGATCCATTTCCTAGAGCTTTGATCATTCTGTGTTATCTTTAATGGCAATTTATAACAGCAAACAAAACACAGAACTTGAAGTATTTTCCAAGCACACGGGCATAACATTGTGTTTGCATCTGCATGTGTGTATGCACATGTGTGTTTGCATGTCTGTGGGCTGCTGTTTATAGGCCATCGCGCCTGTCGCATGTGTGAAAGACAGAATGTGTGAGTGAAAGGGACCAGCCGAAGGTATAATTGGAAAAGGTGGGAAACAAAGACTGAACAGAGCATGTGAGTCTCCGCTTGAAGTGGGCTGAACACAGATATGCACATAAGTAATGTGTTTATGGTCATTCAGTGGCTGTAGTGCAAGCAGACTGTGTGTGGCAAGGAGGGCACGAGGCGTGTGTATGGAGATGCATTTGAAGGAGTTATGAGTTGTATGTTGGAGCAGTGGTCTACATTTTTGTAGTGGGTACACCGCGATAAACTTGCAGTAGTTTCACGTTGGACGTTAGACATTGCTGAAGCTACAGAACGCGAATGTCCAATGTAAAACTAACTTTACCACAGTCGGTCCGTATACTGTGCTTAGGAACCAAAGTACACTGGTTAGTACAATGTAATCGTCAATTTATTTTGGGTTCTAAGCATATTGAACATTTCCAAATTTCTCTGGTGCTTGTATTTAAATAATGGATTTTTTTTTGTATTAAAAACATGCTATAGAATTTATAAAACAGTATCAAAGCAAAACATGTTCAAGTATTAAGTAATAAGTACAGAAATATTAATAATACAATAATTTGCTGGATAATGTAATACAGCTCTGCATACAGATAGATTGTTACAGAAGCATTTAACTGCTATTTAACATATCAATGACATGTGGCTAATGATATGTCATGTATCACTGGGCACTGTTAAGTGGGTATACTTTTCTAGTGGTTATACTCTATATACCCGCGTATCGCATACTACGCCACTGTGCTGGAGGGGTCCCGGGCCTGAGTCTGAGTTCGCTCAATGTAAATAAAACCCCAAAATTCAGATTAGATTACAGCTTAGACTGAGGAGACGTGTGTTTGTGTGTGTTCACGGTGGAACGTGTGTAGTTTTGGCATTGAAGTCAATATTAAAATATGCATATAGTTCTACAGGAGGGGTTTGAATTATAAAAACAACTGTGATTTTAAATAGAACTTTCTTTTTGTATGTTCTGTGTATCATGTCTTTTACATGAGCTCTGCTGCACGGCGTCCCGCTTCCAAATGAGCGTGTCTGTGTTTAGGTTGGAGGTCCTTAAACACTTACGCCCCAGTTCTCCCAGATTTTCCAAACCGCACTACATCCCAGCTCAGACAAAGCCTTTCTATGTGTGTTCACGAGCACAGGCCACCTTGTCCTTGTCGAAGATCACCACATGTTGAAAGATGCATGCACATCTTTTTTGTTGTTTCTGCCTGGCTCATTTAGAGGAAGCCGTTCGTGACAGAGCTTGTTTTGAAATCACATGGGTCGTCACATGCAGACCCTGCATGGCAACGTTGAGAACGAGAGGAATAACTCCCCTTTGTCTTCTGTTTTCTTCATTTCAGATGTCTTGGTTGACCTTAGGCCTCAGTGTCATGGTGTTTCAAATTTCTCTTTATAGTCTATCAAATTTGGAGCATTTCCAAAGTTTTTCATCTCTTTTTGGTTCCCAGTGTTAATCTTGTGCCAGTAGTCCTCCTGGCATTCTATTGATTGGAAAATGCGTTTTTTTTTTTTTTTTTTTTACTAATTTCCTGACCCTGCTGTCACTTCTTATTTGTAGACTGAGACCAGTATACCTGTTTAGCTGCCAAATGACAGCAGAACACATCTGAACGTTTGCACGGTTCAATACTGGGGGGATTAAATCATAGCTGTTATGGAAAGTCTGTATTTGTGAATGCCAGGATGTCCATGTACATAACTGGAGCAAAGATACCTCCACACACTAAACCCACACAAGTTCCCATCTGTGGCACCACGGTACAAATATTAACCACAGACCACCATTCATGCCCACATCCGCCCACTCTGTTTTCTCAGCATCCAACTAAAATCCAACTGACACAGATGAGCTGCCGCCATCTTTATTAAGTGACAACCACTCCTCCCCTCTCACAGTGCCGTGTCCACCCAACGCGTTCACAGGGATGGTCGGCACACCAGTTCCTCCGTCCCCCTTTCCATCACTTCATTCTTTCATGCGGACACAGATGTCTAAGATCTTACACATTGTGAGTGGGTGCAGATGGCTCCTATAGCAGCCCGTCAATCAGAGGACTGCTCACATATATGGTTGCGTGTATGGCTGTGCTCTTTCCTCCATAATGGTTTTGTGTACATGTGTGTCCTTTCTATGTGTTAACACTAATGCTGATGGATGGTGCATCAGTATAGGTTTCCTGAGTGTGCATTTAGAGCATGTGTTCTGCATTAAGAGCGCAAAGAAAATATTTTCTTTTTATTATGTGCCATTATTGTTACATTATTTATTTATTTGTTTGTTTAGGACAACCAGTAAATTATAATTAGGGATGGGGCAGATCCGATCCAGTATCGATATCGGTATCCGATACCAGCATAATTTAAGTATCGGATATCGGATCCAACCTGCCGATATTTCCGATCCAGCTTCAAAGAGCACATGTGTTCCATCATATTCTGTGACTGCCGTCAACATTGTGTGAGTTAAAACCAATGAAGACACTCTTGAGCCTTACAACAGGAAACTCACAAACTTTAACAGTATACTGTAGTCTTTATAGTATAGAAAACATTCCAAAATACACATAACTTTATAGTCTCAGCACAAAAATTTCATTATACAGATTCACATACCTGAACAGTATCGGATCGGAAAAGTATCGGTATCGGTAGATACCCAGTTCTTAAGTATCGGTATCGGATCGGAAGTGAGAAATGTGGATCGGTGCATCCCTAATTGTAATGGCTTATTTTCTTCCTGAAATACCAGAATTATTTGAGAACTAATCTTCAGTATGTTACCCAAATGTTTTTGCATTGAAAACTTTTTTCTTTATTTTTCTTCATAAACTTGAATTATCCACAGTAGGAACATTAATTAGATGTCACAATAGCTGTGTTTACATGGACAAAATTTTGTGACCTGATTGAAATGTGTTCTGATCGCATAATTAGATGGCACCGTTTACATGGGCACAATCCGTTCATGACGAGTGTTTACATGCAGCAGGCTTTTATTCTGATCAGAAGTTCTGACATGCGCAGAGTGGTACACTCCCCTTAAAAAAAACACCGAAGAAGTTACTTCCGTTAAAACCACAGAAGAAGAAGCTACTTCCGGGACGAAAGTAAACAAGACGTCAAAAATGGACCCGCACCAGATTGTAATGACAGCGATTGAGTTTTTTACTGCACTCCCTGATTGAACTACAGGTGAAGCAGCGCGTGCTTTTAGTTTTTTTATTCACAGGATGAGAGCGCTGGACGTCCTCTGTCCTCCAAGCTGTCGTGGACAACAACTGTTGGTAAGATAATAAAAACGCTGTATGCTAATAAACTTTTTGTCCTTTCTTTTTCTACCTGTCTGCGTGATACTGTCTGTATTTGTTATTAATTACTATTCTTCCTCTGTTTTCCTGTTTCTGGAGCATCAGTGTCACGATGCCAGGCAGTGCCCATGATGTCCTGCGCCACTCAGACTCTATCAAAGGGCTCATCTGTTGACAAAAGTAAGGCTAATATTTACTATATTGTATTTAGTATTACAACTATTACAGCTAAGTATCTCAAAGTAGAGATGCTTAGCTGTAAAGTTTTATTTAAAAAAATGTTTATTTGAACCATGTCTTTAAACAAATAGTTAAATGTTGCCAAAATGTAAGGCTAAAATTTACTATATTGTATTTAGTATCTAAGTAATCAGTAGACATACTTAGCTGTAAAGTTTTATTTAAAAAAAAACGTTTGTTTGAACCATGTCTTTAAACAAATGGAGTTAAATGTTGCCAAAATGTAAGGCTAACATTTACTATATTGTATTTAGTTTTACAACTATTACAGCTAAGTAATCAGTAGACATAATTACTGTAAAGTTTTATTTAAAAAAATGTTTATTTGAACCATGTCTTTAAACAAATAGTTAAATGTTGCCAACATGTAAGGCTAAAATTTACTATATTGTATTTAGTATCTAAGTAATCAGTAGACATAATTACTGTAGTTTTATTTAAAATAAAATTTGTTTGAACCATAACTTTAAACAAATAAAAAGTTGAACACTAAATATTGGCATGTTCTTTTTTTGCAGTCTGTGAGGAACATACCTGCTGTTGGACTGGCTCGTCAAAGGATACCCAAACTCTCCTCGTCTGACTCCTCAACAAGTCATTTAATGTTTACCTTTGCTCAGTCAGGTGGAGGTAGAGATGACCTTCAGGTTGCTGAAGTCACAGTAGAGAGTTCTTCTAAAAAGATACTGGTCATGTATTTGTGTTCACATGCAGTTAACATTTGTATAAATATATTATCACAATAAAAAACTGCAAATAATACTAGTGAACATCTGAGCTCTTTAATGGACCAAACATTTTAACAAATTCTTGTAAACAATTGATACTGCTTGTTTGAAACATGTTTCATTCTTAGTGCAATTTGAGGTATATCAGAAAAACAAAAATTAAACATTCAAAACGTTTGTGCAAAACAGACCATGTGCACAGATCACCACATCTTGTAATGATGACAAAAAAAAAAACATTCTTTGGTCATTTAAAACTACAGTACTACAGTTACTGTACTTCTTCAGTAACTTCTTTATCAACTCATCACATACTTTCACAATTTCAATGTATGCATGTGATTTAGGACAACTAAAAATTGGTGACAAAATATTTGATTTTACTTCCAAAATGTATGTTTCTGTATCCTGATAGAGCAGCAAATGTGTTTTTATCCTGTGAGTCATGCAGAAACTCAGAGTCCTTATTAAACCACCTGACTGTATTAAGTTAGGACATCTTAATTGTACCATAAACTATCAATCCTAATGTCTGTGTAAAAAATACATTTACAGATCTGTCAGGGGACAAAGAAACATGGTTGTGGAGAATTGAAACATTTTCAAATCAGTTTTGAGTTGTTCTAAAGCACATGTGTGAACTTCTTGGGATTTCTCAGTAGAAGACATGGGACTCTCATCTTCTGCCACGTGCCACCATCACCTGCCACCATCACCTGCCACTGTCTGTTGTGTGCTGCTGCCAGCTGCCTCTTCAAAGCTGGACTCATCATCTGAAAAACAAACAAAATAAAGTTTAACTGGACCACTGATATGTTGAAATTTGTTAGGTTAATTATCTGGTTAGTTATAGTAGTGTTATAATCTACAATACAGTAGTACTGTACTGCCCTAAAGCTACTCTTATTTCTTATTATAATTACATTTTAACACATTTGTTGTTTCTAATTACTCCAGGTAATACAGTACAGAGGGTTAATGTGGTTTGAAGAGTCTAACTTACCAGAAAGGATGCTATGCTCCTCTGGTTAGCATTGGGGCTGTAGTCCTCAGATTCCTCTCCTCATAAGATCCACACCGCTGCCTGCTGTGATGGCAAGTGGCCGGGTTACTCAGTGGCCGAGCTGTCATCAGTTCGTCCATCAACACGTAAAATGAAAAAGTGGTGGGGTCGTAGACACTTCTCCCGTTGTTGTTTTTAGCTTCGTAGCACTTAGCTTTAAGCTCTTCCAGCGATCTCCGGCTTCTTCCAGCTTTTCATGTACTTGTTTAAATAACTCCGTGTTCCTACACGTTCGGTCAAGGCGTTCGATAGTTTTGAGCTATTTTAATGTTTCCATTACAAATGTTGCATCGCTCACCGACCAGTTTTGCTTCCCCACCATGTTAGCGTTAGCCACTAGCCAGGCGGAGAAGGAAAACACGAGGGGTGGAGTGGGGGGGGGGGGTGCGCAGCGCACATGCGCAGTCAGGACAGTTTGATAAACGGAACGGATCAAGTGTTTACATGCGCACCGAACGGGTAACGGATCGGTGTAAACCACCTGTTTTGAACTGATCACAAATTAGGACGGATCACGCCGAATTCACAAAAAATGATCCGAACGGGGTGTTTACATGACACACTTTTGATCCGATCGGCCGTTTGATCTGATTACTTATGTCCATGTAAAAGCACCTAGTGATGTGCATGATCGATTACAAGAAGAAAAAAAAGTTTTAATTTGTATTTTTATGAACTGCATGAAGATGGTTTTGCCATATTTTTAGAATGTACCACTCTAATTCCAAAAAAGTTTGTACGTTGTGTATAATGTAAATAAAAACTGTGCAATGAGTTCCAAATCTCATAAACACTTTTTGTTTACAATGGGACATAGTAAAGTACAGTATATGTATTAGTGACGGCTGGGATCAGTGGGCTAGCCTTCCCTCCTGGCATTTACAATAAAGATTTTAAAATAAACAACTTCAAAATAACTTCAAAATAAATATATTTTAGAAATAATGTCACATTTTGTTAAAGTTACAACAAAACTGGTGTCAAACCGCCTGGGGAAAATCCCAGGGTCGTTCCAACGGGCTAAATTCTGACAGCCCCGTCCTGTTACTGTTCCATCATGGTTCAGAATGATTGACATACGTCAATTTGCAGTTCATTGGGGCTAATTTTGTTCAGCCCAGGGTCAGCCCACAGCCACTGGATTCATCCAATGAGGATGGATGTACAATAATGTGCCTAAGCACGAGTGTATGTGGGCGTGGTTTGGTCTAGACTGAGTAGACACGATGTCATCAATATTAGCATAAACGAGGTGGACTAATCAATAAGCTCTTTTCCTTAATGTCTATTGAGGAAAAAGTGGAGGTGAAGAGGTTGGGGCTGGACAGACCTGAGGATATTCAAATCCAGCAAAGAGAAAACCGTGCTGTGTAACCATGTTGAACTTGGCTGGATATTAATTCAGCTCGGTCCAAATCACATCAACCTATCAGTTCATTTCTATTCTTCTTATAGTTCACTCGGCGTTGTGTTTAATGATGACCAGAGGACAAGTGTTGAACTGAATGATGTTTAATCTGCAGAAAGACGTGCACTGGTCAGAATCTTGGCTCATCGCAGCATCACCTCGTGCATGTCTTCTCATTGAATGGACCTGCTGTACAATACGCCTGTAACAAACCCCTGTCTAAACGGAGCTTATACACGCACAAGAGTCATTTAAATTATTTTCAAAGGTTAGAAATATGAGTATGTTAAAGATCAATTTGTAAATGACAGTAAAATGAAACTCGCTCGGACACGTCGGCTCAGAAGTTCAGGTGCGTGGAGCATGCTGTATTTAATGAACAAAAATCAGCTGTTCTGACCAAAACTTCAAAATAATCTGCCACTCACACACTCCTTCACGAAAATTAACACCAAACAAAACTAAATTGTCTCACTTGATTTGACTATACGTAGTAAAATAAGGAGTTTTTGAAATAAATCAATTTCACCTATTTCATACGAGGAAGTGAGGTCTCGCAATAATAAAAATGTCCAATGAAAAGTCCACAGTTATGTGCTCAAAAATATCAAGATACAAATAAATTAATTTGTTGGAGTCCATTCACCAGTCTTGGTCTTTTAAAACAAAAAGATAAGGAAACGTCTCATATACATCCAATTTTGGAGTTATAGCCCCACCTGTGGAAAGTCCACGAGCCGCCACTGATATGTATAGTAAAGTATTAGACATAGTATTAGGTTAATTGGCAACAAGTCAGTAAGATGACAGGGTGAGAAAAGTGTTCTAAAAAGTCTAAATCCAAAGAGTACCAGGGATTTAAGATCTGCCCTATCAGCTCAACCTTCTTCTCTGGTGATACGGAGGTACATCTGTGCTTATGGTTTAGACACCTTACACATCTGGAAACCATCAAAGCATAAAGTGTCGACAGGTTTTAGAAGAACATATCTGTCCAAAGACAAGCACCTGGTCCTAGACATTTACAGACGGTTGTTATTTGAAATGTTTCACAGCAGTAGACATGACCCTGTCTTGTCTCCATTGAGATGTGTTAATGCCATCAAACTCAAAATAACCAGTTTTTCAAAGATTTGGCCAATTTCTTAAATCAAACATTTGATTTGTTTATTCTGATCCATTGTGTGTGTTAACTCATTATGGCAACCCAAGACAAAAGGAGCAGGTGAAAGGAACAAAACAAAATTGTTCCATTGTGAATAAAATAAGGGTTTATGTGATTAACAAACTATTGAGATATGTTTTATTTACTGCATGTTCTCTACGTGCATTCGTGGGTTTTCTCCGAGTGCTCTGGTTTCCTCCCACAGACTGAAAACATGTACCATATTTCTTATTTATTGTATAAGTTGTGTTTTTTGTGTGCATAATTTGCATGCCCTGTGACTTATACGCCGAAACGACGTATTTATGGATTTTTTCCCCATATTTATAAACCAATTTTTGGATGAGATACAACAGTTTTCATTCATTCTGACTGAAAATATTGAACACTACATTTTCACCCAATAGATCAGGAGTCTGCAACCTTTACAATCAAAAGAGCAATTTCTGCCCCTTTGTTCACTAAATTAAACGTGTCCGGAGCCACAGTACCTGCTACAACTGGGATTCTCAACTGGTGGCCCACAGACCACTTTAAGTTTGTTGGAGGTCAATTTTCTGACCGGTAGGGTAGTTTTCTGGCCATTGTAGAGCTGAAAATATCAAATGATTTGTTGATATTTTTACATTTGAAGACAAAAAAAAAAGACAGGATTATTGTAAAGAAGGAAAAATAGTATGTTCTTTCCCATAAAAATAAAATGAACTATGCAGGTCTAGGTAAATTATTTTAATTGTGGAAAAATTAAATATCCTACTTCGAATAAATAAAGTTCAAGTATGTTTTACGCCTATTCTAGTATTCACACATTTGCAAAGGAAATGACAGGAAAAACTGCTAAAACTAGCCCTTTTTGTTGTTATAAGAACAAATAAAATTCAGTTTAAAGTTAGTTTTGATCAAAGCTTGAAAAAGCCACTGTTGAGGGACCAAAGAGCCACATGTGGCTCCAGAGCCTCAGGTTGCAGACCCCTGAACTAGATGGTTCTTGAATAGTATGGCATGTCGTTCCATCATGTAATAGGTAAACATGGCTATTGATGACACAATCAGCTTGCCATAGCCTGCCACCGTCGTCTGCCTGGAGCAACCGTCAAATCAGCTTCATTTTGCTGCGCCGCCCCGGCAAAATGCAGCTGATTTGACCACTGAAGTGCATTTATCAAGTAAAAGTTCAACTGAGACACACCTTTACTATAAAGTCGGGGTAGCGAATAATTGTTTTAGGTGGTTATCTTGTTAAATTTTGAAGAAATGGACAGCAAATCGCTCTTGGCGCGTTCATGTTTCCATGTATCTGGTTTTGAAAATGCAGCTGATCTGACCGACAAACTACAATTATTAAGGAAAAGTTCAACTGAGACACACCTTTGCTATAATTTAGAGCAAACAAATAAATGTTTTTCAGTGTTAATCTAGTTAAATTATTGTTAAAGTCTTCCCGTGCACGCTCCCGCAGCCGTCATTTGGCAGCCAATCAATTTTTGACACAAGACCGGCCCACATTTCCGAGTTGTCAGTGGTGACGCATAACAAACACGACACGTCAGCGGTGACTCATAATAGATGCGACATATATGGTGAAGTGACGTATTTATGGATTTTTCCACTTTATTAGACATATTTGGACTGATGCCACTTATAGGAAGGTGCAACGTTTACGGCAGAAAATACGGCGTTAGGCTGATTGGTAACTCTAAATTGTCCCTAGGTGTGAATGAGAAAGTAAATACAGTAGTTGTTTGTCTCGTTTGTCTCCATGTGTCCCTGTGATGGACTAGAGTAGAGACCTGTCCAGGGTGTCCCCCGCCTCTCGCACAGTGACTGCTGAATATGGGCACCAGTGACCCCCGCAACCTGAAAAGGAAAAAGTGGGTAAAGATGATGGATGGATGGATGAATAATGCAGAAACATATATTTGAATTTTTGAGAAAATTTGTTGTGTTTCCAAAGTTTTTTTTTAAATTTTATATATACATTTGAGCTTTTCATACGTAAGCCTTTTCGGGCAGCACATGTCTGTCCTTTGTCTGACGGTTTTGCACACTTTTAATATATTTTGAGCTTTAAAACATAATGGTCTTTTCCAGAAAAAAGCTATACAGTATACTGTAATACACTGAAGAGAAAAGCCTAAAAGTTGTAACATGGTCTTTTAAAGGAAGTGAAATACAGCAAAAGTAAAATATATTCCAGGAGTAGGTTCTTGGACACAAAAGCTGTTTGTCTGGGTATTTATGGGATGTGGAATCCTGTGTTCACTTGCTTTTCACTTAAAGAGTGATTACCTCCGTTAATATTAAACTTCCAAGTTTATGGACCCTTTAGTTTTGAAGCTTCGTTCTGGCTCAACTTAAAATGCATTAATTTATTTTTAGTTTTATCTCACAATCTGTTACATTTCCAACATCCAAATACAATAATGTGTGGAACTAGGTGCGCACATACAAACATCTCAACATTAATTTACATAACCTTTTTACAGATGCATACTTCCTCACACAGCGCTCCTGACGCCGTATGAATTATTCAGCCAATCACACGGCTGAGCGATCTGAGCCGTGTCCCTGATTGTGACATGCTGCGCTCACTTAAAAACCCCTCACGCTATGCTTGACTGACACGTGTCCGTACGCAAGTGTGTGCAAAGCCATCAATGAAACATGAATTTTCCTTAATTTTAATTTCTTACTTTCATACAAGGCGATACGACAGGGGAGGGACTATTTCTGGCGACTGAAAGTGGTTTTAAACTGTGGTTTAGTATTTCACCTAAAATGACAATTGTTTAGCAAGAGCAAGTTTTATGCAGTGATTAACTGGTATTTTTAGTTTACCTTTAGTTTTTATCGCCTGCTGCAGAAGGTTAAGACAGAGCTATGATATTTGTTGCCAGTGCGTGTGTTTGTATGTCTGTGCAATTAGCAAAATACGTCATGAATCACTATACAGATATAATGAAACGCTCAAAAGTATTCACGGACTGTACATCTTTGTTAGGCATTTCCCTCCAGGGGTTGCCACGGTGAGTCATCTGTCTCCATCTTACTCTGTCCTCACTCCAACTACATCCATGTCCACTGAATGCGCATAGAAAACTAATTATTATTTTGACGTTACCCCATTTCAAGATGTCTGCCACAATCCAGAGTCCACTGACCTAAGAAAATATAAAACTCACTAGCTCTGCCAACCATTGTTGCTTAAACTTTGGCATTAGCTGTCAAAGTCAGTCCTGTTTGTCTGTAAGCAAAGTATCTTGTGAACTGCTGAACAGATTTCAATGAAACTTGGAAAATAATTACCATACTGGATGCACATGCACACCCAAGCAACATTAGCCAACAGATGAATGTCTAAAATGGTGTGACGTTTACTAATATTGAGGCAACATTGTATGTGGTAGTTGCTGAGAGTTATTAACAACACATAATCTAAGCACTAACAGATCAAGTAAGTTATTGCAATGACTGTAGGTTGTGCATAATGTTATTTTCAAGGTTTGAGCAAAATTTCTATGGCTTTCCACATAAAATGGTTGTTATAGTTCTTGCATGAAAGACGACCAGCGACATATTTCTTCAAAGAATGCTCTGCATTTAATTAGGACGTGTTTTTCATTGAAACCTTTACATTTGTTTTCCTTATCTTTTCTTCCAGAGATGTTAGAGACCAGTAATCTTGTCACCTTCAATGGTTTAGCCAATAGTTCGAGCTATGATGCGTTTCTACTGGATGAGGAGCGGGGGAGATTACTGGTGGGAGCAGAGGACCATATCTTCTCATTTGATCTCGTCAATATCAACAGAGACCACAAACAGGTAAAACTCAAAATTTAATTGGTAAAAGAAAACAAAAGTTGTGTTTTTTTAAAGAGTTTATTATAGTCAAGTTTCATCTCCTCTCCTCTGCTGCCTGACCCCACCTCTGGAGTCCATTATTTCATTTCATTTATTTCTCACCCGCCTTCATCCCTCCCTCTGTCTGTCTCAGTCCAGACACTGCGGTCCATAATTCCATTACTCCACCTGGACTAGGTTAACAGCCTTTTTATCTGATTCAAGCTGCTATCAAAGACTCACAAGTGTTGCCTGCAGGCTGCAGAGAACTTTACAGGGGAGCAAATTGCTAAAAAATGCAAAGTCAATGCAAAAATGATACCTGCCTTTGAATACCCCTGCCTTTGGCTCTTTTGTTCTAATACTATATGCAACGTTGTGAGATAAAGACTAAAAAGCTGTGATTTAGCACACCTAATGTAATCAGTGATAAATGCCGATTATTATTTTTTCATGTGGAAAGAAACAGCTGATCAAGATAGTGAATAAAAACGATAAAGAGAAATGTTTGCTCTCTGTAAAGGCATCATAATGCATGGGCATGCATGTGCATATATTTCCACTGTCTGCTCACATCTGTGTGGTCAGCAACCAAAAAAATTAAAATTACGAGCTCTGTCGCACCCCCAATTTTGAGAACATAATCACTCCCGTTCGCAATGCAGCTCACACATGCACACTCATACTCTCCATGTGTGTTTATAATTCATGTGTAACCAGAGGCCACAAAGAAACGACAAGCACAGTTGCAAACCCCTGCTTTCTGTTTATATTTAAAGTGAGAAGTAGTATACTGTACAACCTGATGCTGAAGATTTCATTACAAGTAGAGTTCAACATTTTTATTTATATTCTACTATATTTTCCAAATTTATATACTTTTTAAAGTTTCTTTTATTTTAAGTACCGTAAATCTTTTTTGTTTGTTTGTTTGAAGATCAATACTTGGTAGTAATACAGTACAATACATACTGTGTACAGATTTGTTATTTACTGGGTACATATTGAGTACAGTATTTTCTGGAGTATAGGTCGCACCTGTAAGAATTATGAGGAGGTCAATATTAATACTGACCTCTTTATCCTTAATTAATCTACTTATTCAGATTGAATAGTAAATTCACGGATTCTGTTCTTTTTCAGTTTACCCAATATTTCTGTGATCTTTATGATGGATAAATACACAAAGCCATTAAGTGACAAAGACGTTAACTTAGTTTGATATGTCAAAGAGACACTATCATTTATTTAAAATAAATCAACTAAATTAACACCATTACACTTGATTGACATGATTTCACTTTCTTTCAAATTAAAACGTCAGCACACTTAAATTCAACACAACAGACTTCAATATTGGATGTTAACATATTTAGTCTGTGGGCTCTTTAAACTTAAAATAGTTTCCAGCTTAGATAGAGAGGGAAAGATTTAGGAGGAGAAATTTATGGAGGAAGAAAAGTTAAGAGTCAGGGAGTTATCTTGATGTGTTTTAACCAGAAACATGGCAGTTCTCCGGCCGATTAAAGCTACACGTTGGTACCCTTGGCAAAGCATTTGACGACTTGTTACCTCGTGAAGATGGTCAGTCTCCCTCGGTCCAGTTTGGTCAGTTCGTTTACCATTCTCAGCGTCTCCAGACGTGCGCCTTGACTCGAACCGAAAGTAACGGCAGCTCCTGGTGGTGTTTCCAAGATAAGACGTTCCTTAAAGGAATGTCAATAAAAGAGAGCTTTTCACGGCTTGAAATAGATTTATAACAGGCATGTTATAAATCTTTTAACTGAATGACGTGTCCTTAGCGTGTGACTAGACGATCATCAGTTCTTTGGAGAAGACCATGGTTTGAGGCTTACTCCAGCAGACTTTTTGAAAACAGGAAGTCAGAGCTCTTTTAAGGCTAACTTGACCTAGAAAGACGTAGCTCTTTCTGATTCAGTCTGTTAAGCCAGGAGCCACTGAGAGGAGGCATAAGTTAGATTAAAAATGTCAGAAAGGATAAGAAAGTTAGTTTAAGACGCCAGTCTTATGATACAGCAGATTTAGAACTTTCTTAACTCATTACCAACACTGTTGTATGAATAAACAAACGTCATCAGAGCATAACATATGGGACCTATTAATGATAATAGCTTGATTATTAAATAGGACAAAAACAAAAGTCTTTGGGTGTCTAGATTGTCCTGAGCTCAAGCTAAAATGAATGAGATAAAGTGTTCCTTTTATCTTCACATGCAAGTTCGAGAGGAGAGGAGAAATCCTCCATGTACAACATTTTGAATTAAGCAGAGTATTTGATTTATCTGACATTAAAATGTACTGATGCTCTTACAAATAAAATTATTCATTTGATAACATTTGAATTAACAAAATTAAAAGAAGTCTCTGTGACCCGAGATTGCACCTTTGACACAGCAGTGAAACACAGTTTAACTCTCACAGAATAACACAGCTTAAAAGCACACATCATGAAAATGACAAAAGTTATTCTTTTGATCACATCAGCCTAAAATCAAAGATAGAAATAGTCTCTTATTGGTGACTATGTTATCAGATTATAGCTAAATGAATAATTTTGTAGTAAATGTCTTGCTTTACTGAGAGGTCAGTAAAGGTCATCACTGGACAGTTCAAAAACCTTAATTTGACCCTGGGTAGGTCCACTACATCTCCCCCCTTTTGGAAGCCATCGCCAGTCCTTGGGGATGGGGTCCAACACGAAAGGAAACCTTGAACTGTCTTTGATCTTGAAGTAATCCAGCAAGTGGAAAAGAAAAAATCAAAAATTATAATCCCATAAAGTTTTTTGAAATTCCATACTGTTCGGAGGTAATCCCATTGCGAAAAGCTTTTAATCCCTTGGAAAACTGAGTCTGTTAACTCTTGGCAAACAAAGTCTGTGATCCCTTGGAAAGCAAAGTCTTATAATCCACAGCGGTAATTCCACAGCAGTAAATCCACAACGATTAGTTTTGTTGATTGATCAGCACCAATTGTTTTTATCAGCATGTAGAGGGGATCCCTCGATTGACGCAGAGGAAGCGACCCTTGGATGAAGGTTGAAGACCAACGTTGGAGCTGCAGGTCCCCACATCGATGGTTGGAGGCTGGTTGGTTTCCAGTCCGTGCCACTCTGGTTCTATGTGTCATGCATTTATGTGGTTTTTAAGGTGGGCTTATGATTGGGATTTTACATTAAGCCTTACCTATATGCACCTGGTATGTAAGCTATCATGGTTTAGATCAGCTACAATTACCAATTAAGGGGTGGATCAAATCTATAAATTAGGTATAGGGATCTGTACCTATAGAATTTTGGAGGGCTTCTGTAACGAAGGCCTCTAATTCCAAACTATTCCTCCATTCATTACTTAGTTTAGGTTAAACTAAAATAAAAATGAAATATAGTTTGATCTAAATGTCTGTTGTCTTTTAGACGAACGACGTAGGATTTGGTATTCCTAATAAATTTTGAAGTCTATGGCGAGACTCATCAAAATGAATAGATAATCTAGAATAGAAACGATCGAATCGGTTCAATTTAGAAATTGTGAGACCAGTGTAGTTTATGGTACCTTGAGTAGCTTTAAACTACATTGACTCTTCGACGATTGAGATTTAACAAAACGAACTGCATGTTGGCATAGTTAAATCCATATCATTCATTAACCAATGTTAATACAAAACCTTTTTGGCTGGGAGTGTTCAGAACCAAACAATATCTCAACTAATGACAACAGTAATGACTAAACAACAAGGAAACAACGTTTCACTGCTTCGACACACTCTTGTCGTCAGATTCCAAAGTGCAACACACAAGAAAACAGGTCTCAACTTTATGACCGAGGTCAAATTAAATCTCGTGGATTTAAACGGTTGTTAAGGTTAGTTTTTTGTTGTGGGTTTTAGGCTTAGCGTTTCTAAGTTCAAATTGGACAATGCGACTTATAGGGTGGGAAATATGGTAGTTTAAACCTGATTAGTTTATTTACTAACTTGTGTTTGGACGACCTTATTATCCCATGAAGTCGGTGAGTTTGTGAGATCTTTGTCTTTTGTGGAGTCATTGAACGCCTTGTAAGGTTTGATCTGATTTCGATGTACCCATTTAGCAATTGGCTCTTTGCGGCCTTTGCTGATTTTGATTTCGTAGACGACTGAGGACACTTTGTCTGTTATCAGATGAGGTCCAGTCCACCTGGGCATTAGTTTGCGGGCGAGAGTTCCGGTCTCGGACCCTCCTTTCCCGGTTGCTGGAGCGAACGTATAGTACCAGACTCTGTCTCCCACTTGGAGTTCATTATGAGAGGCCTTCTGGTCGTAGTACGCCTTGCGTCCTTCAGCGGATTTTTCCAGGTTTTTCTGGGCGAAAGCAAAAGTGTTTCTGAGGTGTACATTCAAATCTTTCATGTATTGTTGTGTAGTGTAGGCTGTCGCCATGGCGGCGTCGCCTGGTTGGTACAACAGGTGTAGAGGGAGAGTCATTTGTCGACCGGTCATCATCTCGAAGGGAGAGATGCCAGTTGATGTGTGTGGAGTGGCTCTTATGGCCATGAGGACCAGAGGGAGTTTCACGTCCCAGTCCTTGTGGTTTGCAGCCACGTATTTCTTCAAAATACTCACCACAGTTCTGTTTGCTCTCTCTACTTGGCCTGAAGCCTGTGGGTGGTAGCCGACATGAAAGTTGGCCTTGACGCCTAGCGTCTTCCACAGTTCTTTCATCACTTCACCTGTGAAGTGTGTACCTTGGTCTGAGTTCACCCGAAGGGGAAGTCCAAACCTTGAGAATATATGATTCATTAACAACATAGCAGTGGTTTGTGCTGTGTCGTTAGGAGCTGGTAGGCATTCTACCCATTTGGTAAATGCACAGGTTACCGTGAGAAAATATTTATTTCCTCTAGAGCTCTTAGTGAGTGGTCCAACCCAGTCGATCTGGAGGTCAGACCATGGGAATGCAATGCCTCTGCTTTGCAGTGGTGCTCTGTGAAGTGGTCTGGTTGGCTGAAACTGGCCACAGACCACGCACCCTTCAATGTAGTCCTTGACATCCTTTTTCATTCCAGGCCAATAGGCAATTTGTTTTAATGCCGTCAGCGTGGCTTTATCTCCTTTGTGTCCTGCGGACGGGAGATCATGGGCATGAACTAACATCACCCCCCTTTGGTCATGGGGAACCACGAACACAGGTGAGGACGTTGGTCCATGAGCGAAAGTTAAGATGCCCTTGATTAGTTTTAGCTGTTTGCGCAGCTGATAGAGGACCTTAAGGTCTGGATCGGAATCCAGGTCGTCTTTAGACGGACTATTTTTGTTCGGATCAGTCAGGTACAGTATCATGGAGTTGATAGCAGGATCCGACTTTTGTAGTTGGATGATGTCTGGGTCAGTCAGTGCGGGTCGTACAGAGACTGCGTTGTCAGCAGGTCTGGCTGCGGCCTGGGCACGTGTGACTGCCATAACCCTGACTGAAGGTTGTATTGGCAGAGTCTCGATTAACCAGGAGGGGTCGAAGGACCATAGAGGACCTTCGTCGGCTCCTTCTTTGGCTAAGGAATCTGCAATGTCATTGTAATGCTTGTCATCGCCTGGGACTCTAGAATGCCCCGGAACTTTCTTCCAGTAGATCTGTAAGTCATGTGATGTCACCAAGTGATCACACGCTATGAAAAGCTCTTTGTGTTTGACCACTTTTCTGTCGCTTGTTAGGAAACCGTTCTGTTTCCACACAGCGAGGTGACAAGCGAAACTCAAACGAGCATAGTTAGAGTCAGTGCAGATGACTAGCGTCTTGATAGAGCGTTCTACTACCATCTGGAGAGCTATTAGGATTCCTGCAATCTCAGCGTACTGAGAAGTCTGAGATCCTAATTTGTAGCTGAAAGTTATCTGCTCTTGGTCTTGGAGGAGGACCCCTCCAACACCTGCTCTGCAGATCTTGTCGCGGAGGAATGAAGATCCATCCACGTACAATGTTGTCATATCTTTGCAGATATTGTCATCAAAGAAGTGGTGATTCGGGTCTTCAGTTACTGGGGGTTTACCTCAACCGGCGGCTGGGTGGCTGGTACATCTTGTGTACACTTCTGGCAGATTGCCAAGTCCGTCCCCAGATGAGACTTCTTGTTTTGACCATAACGTATGTCTAGGTTAAAACTTTGAAGCGCCATGAGCCACGTTGCAACACGTGAGTTTGTCACCACACCATCTCTGATGCGTTCACTGTTAAGAAAAGTCACTGGCTGGTGTTGTGTTTCCACAATGATTTTCTGTCCACCAATGTAGCTGGAGAAATGTTTAACTGCCCACACTGTGGTCAGTAAAGCTTTCTCACAGTCTGAGAATCTCAACTCGGGGCCTGCCATCGTTTTGCTGGCGTAGGCTACTACACGTTTGTCTCTGTCGTGTATCTGGTACAGACCTGCACTTATGCAATGAGCTGAGAAGCCCACTTCCAAGTAAAACTCTTTGTTGTAGTCTGGGTAGACTAAACAAGGGGCTGACTTGATCCTGTTTATAAGAGCGTCCATTGCCTGTTGCTGTTTGTCAGTCCAAACAAATGGTACGTCTTTTTTAAGGAGTTCAGTCAGTGGTTTCGCAAGGTCCGCATAGTTTTCGATGAATTGGTTCGAGTAGTTACACACGCCCAGAAAACTTTGTAGTTCTTTGAGATTGGTGGGGACTTTGAGATTGTCGAGGCCTTGGGTGCGAGTCAGCTGTGGTTGTACTCCGTCAGGACCTACAAGTAGGCCAACGTAGTCCACTTTGGTTCTGCACCATTGGCATTTTGACAGTGATATCTTAGCACCAGCAGTTGTCAGCTGATTCAGAACGTGGTCGATCTCAGCCAAATGTGAGTCCAGTGTTGGCTGCCTCAAAAGGACATCGTCCACGTAAATCAGTGTCCCACGCTCGTGGGCGTCTGGACATGCTTTGTTCAAGAAGATGTTGAACTCTGCAGGTGAGTTAGCGTAGCCAAAGGGACACCTGTTAAAGGTGTACTGACGGCCACCAAAAGTGAAAGCTAGTTTGTACTGGTCCTCGGCGCGCACAGGGATGGTCCAAAAACCAGAGGCGACGTCGAGAGTCGAGAAGTACTTACCATTGGTGACCTTGGGCAGTTCCTGTTGGAGTTGCGTCATAGGCCATCTGGATAAGGGAACTTGTTTGTTTAGCTTTCTGTAGTCTATAGTGAGTCTCCACTTACCATTAGGTTTTAACACCGGCCATAAAGGCGCAGAGTAAGTGCTGTTACAGTATCGGATGATACCTTTTTCTAACAGGTCATTAATGATTTCTCTGATAGGTTGATGTGCTGCCAGAGGAATCTTGTACTGTCTGACAAATGCAGGGGGAGCATTAGGCGGGGTTGGGATGCTCACTGTGTGGAGCGTGGTCAACCCACAATCCATCGAGTCAGCTGAGAATGATTTCTCATATTTTAGAACTTTGCGAAGTTTGTCCCTTTCTTCATCAGTTTTCAGGGCGTCGGCTTGGGCGACCACCTGGTCAATCTGTGAAGCAACTGAGAGGGATTCTTGTTCTTTGGGGAGCTCCAGTGAGTCCCCTTCAGTGTCGTAAAACCTGTCAACAGGTAGTGCACTGTAAGTTTGGGGGCATAGACTGTCTCCTTTGTTGAAACCGAACCTGCGGACAGTGTCCTGGTCGGACTCACTGGGGGAGAAAAGAGCTATGGCCTGTGTTGGTTTCGTGAACAAGACTTGCCCCGTGTGTTGATTTGGGATCAAGTTTTCTGGGAGTCCTCCCAGAAATGGAATGCTTAGCTCAAAATCATGAAAATCAGTAGAGATCAACCATCCTAGCTGTGTGTTTTTTGGGATCAGTACCTCTTCTGTGCTTGTGTTGCACACAGCAACAGTCGTGGTTCTGCAGTCGAGGGTCACTTGGCATGTGGCCTCCATGGACAGTCCTAAGTTGAAAAACATAGGAGATGGTTGAAAGTATGCCTGTTTTGTGCTAATAGCTTGTCCTTTCATGATGTGACACATCACTGGCTTGTTCATAACCTGTGGTGGTACCGCAGTGTTATGGCTGTTAGCAATCTGACAGACCTCTGGAATGGTCTGTCCAGCCTTAAGGTTCTCTGTGGTCAGCACAGGAGAGTCCTTCGTGGCTGTATCCAGTGACCACAGGACATTGTTGTTGATGTCCACTCGGACACCTAATCTTACCAAAATGTCGGAGCCTATGTAGGTTGCATGTGGTAAGTTCGGGACCACGAGGAACGGGTGATCCAGTTCTCGTTGGTTCCAGATCAGTTTCAGGTCAATGATCCCTTTTGCGGTCATTACCTGTTTATCGTTGGGGTCCAACGAAAAGCGGAAAGCCTTTTTGTTCATTTCTAGACCCAACTGTTTTTTAACCAAGGTTCCATAGAAAGCTTGGCTGATCGCTGATTTCTCCGTCCAAGGAGACAAAACAGCATCATCGGCGTGGGATCCTTGGATCTCAACACCTTTGACTACCCGTGGTAGGTAGTGTTCAGTGGGTGCTGACTGTTCCAGCTCGCAGAGGAGGCTCTCTTGTTGGGCCTTTTCTGCCTCACCTGTTGCTGAAGGTTCACTTACCGGGATTGTGCTCTCGTTGGAGGACCCCTTTGTGCCTTCCGCGGTACCTGCTGTTAGACAGTCAGTGTCACCTTGTGTAGGCATATCGATCGGCAGTGGTTGGCTCACTCTGGTCCACATTGTTTGATCGCCATAATCTATAATCGCGTCAAAGCGGTTTATAAAGTCTTGGCCAACCAAAAATGGGAATGAGTCAACGGTGGACACGTGTACCGGGTGGTATAGCGTCATTTCACCAATCTGCATATGAACCATGGCTATAGCTGTAAGGGTTGTACTCGTCTCTGAGAGTCCCTGCAGTACTACAGCACATTCTTTGAGGGGTATTTCCCTGTCAACCCCGCTAGCGGCTATCCTTAGCTCCTTCAACAGTGTGGGAGACATAATGGTTATGTCAGCCCCACCATCCAGGAGGGCCTCTTCTGTGAGGACCCCTTCTAAAGTGATTGACAGGTAAGCCTTCTTAGCGGGCCCCTTCCTGATAATGTTACACAGGAACCTATCAGGTTTTTTCCGACGTGTGTTACGTCTACCATTGTCTGTGTGAATTTCATTCACCTGTACTGGTAGTGCAGTCACACATGGGTCTGAGTGATCGGTCTGTGACGAGTCATTGTCTTTGGTGAGTGCGCTTTCCCCCCCTTTTTCTGATGAGGGGCTCTCGGACTCTGTAACAATGATGTCATGGTTACAGTCAACATCTTGTTGACTGTCTATACCCTGATTGTCAGCATCCTGACCATCAGTATCTTGGTGACTGTCAGCAATCGTGGCATTGCTGTTATTTGTGTGTTCTGAGTCACTATCAATGATAGTGCTACACATCACACCAGGTTTGTTTTCCTTGTTTGTTTTTTTCAAACTTTCTAACAACCGACGTATGTTCTCCATCTCTTCTGAAGACAGAGGTTTAGGGCCTTTTTTCTGGAACTTCTGTGGGTTTTTCCTCGCCCCAGACTGTTCAGTTTGAGGTGCAGGAGCTGGCGCATTGCTCGGGGGTCCTCTCTGGGACCACCCTCTTTCATATGAGTCTCCTTGGGACCCATATTTCTTTTTCTTTTGGAAAGCCCTCCTTTTTTGATGGGGCTCTTCCTCTTGATGCGGCCTGTACCACTTAGGGTCTCTGGACCCCTTTTGGTCTTTGTTCCAGCGGACACCTTCATTTTGCGGTCTGTCAGGTTGGAAATTTTGCTTATTCTCGGCTTCCTTAAAAGAGTGAGCTGGCGCTCTTGCTCCTTCAAGGTCTAGCGTTTGGTATTTGACCTTTTCACCAGGACACACTTCAAAGGGTGTTTTGTTTGGTGTGCGACCTGTAAAAACATCTATCGCGCACTCTCTTATGTCTTCGATGGACCTCCGTTTATAGTTTGCGCTGACATGTACTTTCTCTCTTATGTCAGGGCAGAGGTTTTGGCTGAAAATATACTTAAACCCTACCTCCTCCTCCATTTCAGGTTCGCATCTGTCCCCGAAATAGGCACGGAATATTCGGTCATAATATGACCTTGGGTGTTCATTCCTACCTTGCTTGATGTTAGCTGCTGTTATGATGCCATCGGGCCCCGTGCAAGGAGAAAACTCCCTTATCAGCGCAGCACAGAGAAGACTGTAGTCTTTCATCACTGCTTCTCGTTGACGCTTCATAAAAGCATGCACCGTCCTGTCCGATGTTAACCTTAACAGACAGATTCTATCATCATCTGTAGCTTCTGGGAAGCGTTGAAGCTGGAAATCAAGGTCCTCGAGATAGATCTTGGTTTCGTGTGAGCCCATTGGGCCAGGGGCGAAGGTTTGAATGCTTTTCGCCATATTCCGTAGTTCAGCCATTGATAGAGGTATTTGTGGGTTATTATCAGATCCACCCACCGGTGCATCCGGTGGGATTGTCGGTTTTAGAGGCCCTAAGGGACGGCGCGGTGGTGTTGGAGGGAGTAGTGCATCTGGCATGGGCGGGGGCGGTGGAGGAGGGAGTAGGTCATCAGGTATGGGAGGAGGCAGCGGAGGCGGTGAGTTCTCAAGGTGTTTACTCATGAGACCCAAACATTTTCTCTCTTCTTCAAAGAGTTTGTTCATTGCTGATGCACGCTCTATTTTACAACTATTCAGTTGGACTTTTAACCCATCATTTTCACGTTGTAACATCATGTGCTGTTCTTGTGATTTTCTATAATCTTCTTGCAGCCTTGTGTACCGTAGTGATAATGATTCCAGGGTGTCCGTGCATTTTTCCAGCGCGTCTCGTGCCTCCCCACAATCCGCCTGAAGCGACTTGTATTGATGGTAATACGTATCCTTCTCCACCACACATTTTTCCAAATCATCTTGTGATTGGTCAAAATCCCTTTTTAACACTCTGCATTCTTCGTAGAGACTACGCGTTTGTTCAGCGCTGCCAATACTCGACTGTGTTAAACTCTTTACCTCCTGCTGTAAAGTGGCAACCTCCCTTTGTGCTGTTAAACATGATGTAGAGACAGCCCGGCGTACAGCAGTTTCAAAGTCTAGCTTGGCCTTTAACAGAAGGCTTAATTTAGCTAAACGTTTATCTCTGTCTGCTTTCTTTTCAGCCGTTGTGGTTCCAGCTGTTACAGTTTTTAATGCACTGTCCACATCTGCTTCCTCCATCAACTGTGTCTCTTCATGATAGTTTGTGATGGACCCTGTGAGTGAAAATAAGGCACGTTCGATCCAATCTTCTTTGGTCGGGTCGTGGCCTTCAGTTGGCACAAGCTGCCCTGTATCAGAGGTGTCAGGGGTCTCACCCTCTGTGCCTGCCATCTTTTATCTGGATTTTCAGTGAAAATCAAAATAAAAGATGTTCTGTATTCGTTATTCTAAACTTTTCACTATTTGAAATAAACAGGAAAGTTTAAATGTGCACAGGACAACTGTGGAAGATGATGTGTCAGAGAAAGGAAGAGAAAGGAAAAATTTTTCAGTTATCTGGAGTGAAAACTGTACTTTTGTTTGTTATTTTAAATTCTTTGTATTTAAAATAAGCAAAAATGTTTGTCCGTACCTCTGTTATTCTAAATATTTTATTTAAAATAAACAGGAGCTATTGTTTGTGTACAGA
>JBBPBX010002590.1:0-20492 GCA_038048925.1 Garcialebias charrua
GCCACCTGGTGCTATACCAGGCCGAACAGTAGATTCCATCCGGGGTCTGTTGGTAAATGTTATTGATTTTGGTACACCCTGATACATTGTCTGTGCAGTGTCATCCATTATTGTGGTCTGATGGCAGGTCTGAACTGGTTGGATTTTTGTGACTATTTCCTCTGTTACAGATTTGATGGTGGTTTGACATGCTGAAATCTCCCCCTGCAAGCGGGAAACCTCTTCTTGCAGAGCAGAGATGCTGGCTGTAACTGGGGTGAGAAGGGATTTGAACTCCTCTAGTAGCTCAGACTGATGGTGTTTCAGTCTCCATCCAAGAGCGGCTTTCGTTTGTGAGAGTATGTATTCCAACTGTGCATCCATCCGTTTGTATTGTTCTTGTCCATGGTCTTGAATTAATTTTTTCACACTTTTTATTGTTGTGTCCCTCATATTGCTCATCTCCCATCTAACACTGGTTTTTATTTCCTCCATGGCAGTTTTTAACTCCGTTTCTGGAACATCAGGTGCAGCCTGTGTTTTGTGTTGAGCTTGGGAAGGAGGCTGTGGTAGCAAAGGGGAATCCAACATCAAATCCAGATTGGTTAATTCCATGTCCAGGAGAGAGTATGCTGTGGAGCATAAAGGGGTCATCACATTTGGGAGGGTGGAAGTGATTGGAGGGTGATCTATTCTGTTTGCTTCTGTGCTCATTTTATTTTTCTTATTTATTTATATTTTTTATTTATTTTGTAGTGCTGATCATAAAGTTGTCATTCAAAAAAACTGTCCCATCTGGGGTGCCATTTTTTATGTGACGGTTTTATTAAAAGGGGTGCCAGCCAGGTATCCCTCCTGACAGTTAGGATGACCAATTTTGAGTTACTTTTGTATTTTTTATTTTTTTTAACCTGTCACACAAGGACCATCCACTTAATGGTGTTGACCCTTTACAATTTGAATGACAAAAAAAACCAACAAAACTTCATCCTTTTTTCTTTTACACAAAAAACAAACAAAACATCTTCCACATAATTTCACTTTTTTTTCTTTTTTTCAGGTTTTATATTTTTAAATGTCCATAAACAAAATAAACACAAATCCCCCCCCACAAAAATAAGTTCTCAAGTCTTTTCTTGTCTTCCACAATCAACAGGTCAAAGGTTCCATATATTTACTGCTCCCATATTTTACTGCTCCACAGCAAGAGCTGTGGAATAACAAAAACAATAATCAGGCCCAAGTGCCATTTAAATGCTTACAATAAAAAACAGGAAAAAGAATAAATAGACTTACAGGTCTCAGATAAAGCAGAATCAGAAATCCATAGGTTGTTTTTTGTTTTTGTCATCTGTAATGAACAAATGTAATTTTTGAAATCACTATGGGGCATAACTGATTTTTAGTAATTTTAAATATTTAATTCAGGGACTTACGAATAATGAACTGGGTGACGTCACACGCTTCCAGGATCTCCGGATTCACAGCGGAGAGCGCACAGGAGTAGATGCACGTTTCCTTTTTGTTTGTTTCTGTCGGTCCACGGTGATGTCTTCCAGCAGGAAGTGAAGGGTTTTGGCACAGGCGAGGGATTGCACAACCTCGGATTAAATTTTAATAGTTTAACCAGGGACGCAACACTAGTGGAATCCTTGACTCTCTGGTCTGGAGAGAAACTGCCATCTTTTAACTGGAAGGGGAAACGAGCTTGAACAGTGGAGCAATCAGGTGAGTTCACAGCTGTGATCCAGGTGCGTCTTTAAGTGTGGCAGGATGGGAGGGGCCAAGGAAAAACAAAAAATAATGAGAGCAGCTCTGAAAATGAGCAGGCTGTCACACTGTTATGACTGAATGTAGCTGGCTAGCATAAACCACAGCTTGTTTCTTCTTTGTTAGCTTGCTAACACTATGCTAACAGTTTGATATGAAGTGACACACTGTTTAATGACATTCTGTGAACAAATCATTGTAGACGTCTTCAAAAATGTAAAAAAACAAACCCTGAATAACTTCTGAGTCAACAAGATTCAAGATGGCTGCCACTTTTCAATCTTAACAAACACAGAAATGTCAATAACTTGGACATTTTTACAAATATTTAGCTAAAGATTCGGTGTGGTAGTAGCTGAGAGTCATCCACATCGTATACTGAGTCTTAACAAATTACAAGGCGATACACATTCAATCAAGAAATGTTCGTTTAATTTTTTTATTATTTTTTTTAAAACTGATGTACACCTTTCTGACTTATTCAGGTGAATCGGCCAATAGGGAAAGTCCAGATCTTCACTGCGGACCTGTCAGAGATCCCACGCTGCAACTGCAAGGCGACAGATGAGAGTCCATGTGGGATGGACTCCGAGTGCATCAACCGCATGTTGTTGTACGAATGTCACCCTCAGGTACCGACTCACCTCCATCATACTGATGCTGTGTTTCAGACGCTTCACAGGTGCACAGATTTCTCTCTTTTAAAAATGGTTTCCCCTTCTGTAATTAGTTAGACAAGCGTGATTTCTACTATAGTTGTAATCAAAAAAGGCGTTCAATACAAAAAAGGCGTTCAATACAAGATCAACTGGACTTTATTTGTTACAGAAGACGTTTCGACCTCTATCCAGAGGGCTTTATCAATTCAATGATAAATATGGGTGATATGGGTCATTGAATTGATAAAGCCCTCTGGATAGAGGTCGAAACGTCTTCTGTAACAAATAAAGTCCAGTTGATCTTGTATTGAACGCCTTTTTTGATTTTATCATGTCCTGGACGACTGAGAATCTTCACCAGCATACTATAGTTGTAATGGATGCAACTATTTTGTTAGACTGAAAAGTTAAAAAAATGACTCTGAACTTGTAGGTTTGCCCAGCGGGCGAGCGGTGCCTCAACCAGACCTTCACCAAGCGTCAGTACAGCCAGGTGGAGATCTTCAGGACTCTTTCTCGAGGATGGGGCCTCCGCTGTGTCCACGACATCAAGAAGGTCAGCTTAGTTTTGTTTTGGATCAACGACGCTCCTGACATTGTTAATTGTTTTCCTTCATATTCCTGTCAGGGGCACTTTGTGACCGAGTACGTTGGGGAGGTGATTGATGAGGAGGAGTGCAGGTCGAGGATCAAACACGCACAAGAGCACGACATCTGTAACTTCTACATGTTGACTCTGAACAAGGTAGAGCAGCTGTGTTCACCGGTACAGCCGGCACCTCCCAAAACAACAGATTGTGCCGGCTTTTCTGTGACATGTGGGAATCCTGTGTGTGTTTTTAGGACCGAATAATTGACGCCGGGCCGAAGGGGAACGAGGCTCGCTTCATGAACCACTGCTGTCAGCCAAACTGTGAGACGCAGAAGTGGACGGTGAGCGGAGACACCCGGGTGGGACTCTTCGCTCTCGTCGACATCACTGCAGGTCCGCTGCTCTTATTTTTAAAAACAGTTAATCGTGTAAAAGCCGAGTGAGCTTTTGCAATATTTGAGTTCTTGTTTATTAATTTCCTGTGTGTATTTTTCTGGGTCGTAACTACGTCAACAAGTTTTCAGCTATTTTCATAATTCAAAAATCTAAAAGTTATTGTTCAGGATACGACGGCTGTGACTTTTGGTTTTTATAGCTTGTGTATAAATACTTAACTTTTTTTTTTTTTTTACATTAAAATGTGTAGTGACCAAAAATCTTTGAAAAACACGATCTTTGAAAATTTACTCTTGCCTAATTGTTAGCTTTTAGCTAACCTACTGTTTCGCTAAATTTAGCTTTTAGTTGCTGTTTTGCTTCTTTAAACATTAAGCTATTGTTTTGCTTGTTTCCGCTGTTAGTTACTGTTTTGCTGCTATTGGCCATTAGTTACAGCTCGGCTTATTTTAGCTTTTCTAATATTTTGCTTGTCTCAGTTGTTAGCTACTTTTATGTTGGTTTTAGCTTTTAACTATTGTTAGCTAATTTTAACTCTATTGTTTCAGCTTTAAACTACTGTTCTGCTGCTCTTAGCTTTTATTTACTGTTTGCTAATAGCTACTCTTTTGCTGGTCCCTGCATTAGCTACTGTTTTCTGGTTTTAGCTTTTAACTTAGTTAATTTTAACTGTAGCTACTGTTTTGCTGCACTTAGCTTTTATTTACTGTTTTGCTAATTTAGCTTAGCTACTCTTGCTGGTCTCGGCTTTAGCTTCTCTTTTGCTGGTTTTAGCTTTTAACTGTTAGCTAATTTTAACTTTAGCTATTGTTTCAGATTTAAACTACTGTTTTGCTGCTCTTAGCTTTTATTTATTGTTTTGCTAATTTAACTTAGCTATTCTCTTGTTGGTCTCTGCATTAGCCACTGTTTTACTAGTTTTAGCTTTTAACTATTCTTCTTTCTGCTACTTTTCATTTTTTTATATTTTGTACATTATCATTTATGGGATTGTCTTGTATTGTGTTTCTTTTGTAAAAAAAATGAACAAATTTAATAAACATAAACAAACATAAACATAAACTATTGATAGATAATTTTAACTATAGCTACTGTTTTGCTGCTCTTAGCTTTTATTTATTTAGCAAATTTAGCTTAGCTACTCTTGCTAGTCTCGGCTTTAGCTACTGTTTTGCTGGTTTGAGTTTTTAACTATTGTTAGATAATTTTAACTATAGCTACTGTTTTGCTGCTCTTAGCTTTTATTTATTTACGGTAGCTAATTTAGCTTAGCTACTCTTGCTAGTCTCGGCTTTAACTACTGTTTTGCTGGTTTGAGTTTTTAACTATTGTTAGATAATTTTAACTATAGCTACTGTTTTGCTGCTCTTAGCTTTTATTTATTTAGCTAATTTAGCTTAGTATACTCTTGCTAGTCTCGGCTTTAGCTACTGTTTTGCTGGTTTTAGCTTTTAACTATTGTTAGATAATTTTAACTGTAGCTACTGTTTTGCTGCTCTTAGCTTTTATTTATTTAGCCAATTTAGCTTAGCTACTCTTGCTAGTCTCGGCTTTAGCTACTGTTTTGCTGGTTTTAGCTTTTAACTATTGTTAGCTAATTTTATCTAGCTACGGTTTTGCTTGTTTCAGTTTTGATTGTTTTGCTCCTCTTAGCTGTTAGTTACAGTTTTGATAATATTAGCTTAGCTGTTGTTTTGATAGTTTTAGCTTTTATTATTGTTCAGGCACAGAACTCACCTTCAACTACAACCTGGAGTGTTTGGGAAACGGGAAGACGGTGTGTAAATGTGGCGCTCCGAACTGCAGCGGCTTCCTGGGCGTCAGGCCAAAGGTGAGGAACACGAGCCGACGTCCGGCTGTTTTCCTGAAACACAACACCACAACCGTTCCTCTTGTGTCCAAACAGAACCATCCTCCATCTGAAGACAAAGGTCGTAAGCTGAAGAGGAGAGGCCACGGCAGGAGGAGGAAGAAGGTGGTGTTAACCAAAGAAAGGGAGGACGAGTGTTTCAGCTGTGGAGACGGAGGACAGATGGTTTCCTGTAAGAAACCCGGATGCCCCAAAGTGTACCACGCAGACTGCCTGAACCTCACCAAGAGGCCTGCAGGTCAGCCACCATACCAACAAGTCTCACGATGACAGTTATTAATCAGCATTTAAAACATCCAAAGTATTGCTTAGAGAAAAAAACTCAAATGTAAACAAACTGCACCAACACTAAAAGACTCAGCGTGGTTGGCAGCGCAGTTTAAATATCACTATGTGTGAGGACTTGAAGAATTAGACATATGCCCAAAATCCTTTTTTGTATCTGCTAAACATCCAAGCTAGGCTCCACTGACTTGAATGTTTTCAATCATAAGGAGAGCTTTTGTGTGGTTGATGTGCAGTACGATTTGGGGAGTTTATGAAAAGACGCCCCTGGCTTCTGGTTAAATCTGCTCAAACAGACGTACGTTTGTTGTTTGCAGTGATTTTTGTCCCTTGTTGCGGAGCATTGAGGGGAATTGGAAATACCCCTGTTCACCCACCCGTCTTGTGAGCAGGATAACTTGGAAAAATAAGCAACGTACAGGTCTCTCTTGTAAATGAGTCCTCGAGGCTCAATGAGATTAACCTGCCTAAATAAAGGTTGAATGAAAAAACGTGCCGACTTCCATTTTGGTGTGTGACTGCATCGCTTAAAGTGGCACTCAACACAGGTTGAGACGGTAACTCCTCCCCCGAAGCCGATTCAAAATCTCCCTCAAAATGGGTGTGTCGAGAGACAAGGGGGGAGGAGGTGGGGTTTTTGCTGCCTTCACGCCTCCTCCAGCAAACAACCTAAAACAAACTAAAACTTTAGCCAACAACATAAACCAAGCAACAACAAAGAATAAACATGTAGATTGTATGTATCTATTCCACCCGACCCGACCTATCCAAAACAAAAGGCTTTAAAAAAAAATGAAAATAATACCACGAAGTTCTCCGTGACCAGGAATCGAACCCCGGTCTCACGGTTCCCAACCCAACTCTCTCACCACTGACCCAAATAGCCATTCACGCATTGCTCCTCCACCGCACAGTATTAAAACAAATACAACCAGATAGTGTCGATGAAGTGAAACATATTCTTAAAATAAACAAGTTAAAATATACAAATAACTAGTGCCATTCCAAAAACTATAATATGCTTTGTTGCAGAGCTTTTCAGGAGTGAAATGTAGCACTCCCATATAAGGTATGAACTGCTGAGAGGACCGTCTCATCTCCGCAGGGGATTGGCTCTGCTTGAACCACGTTCGTGACGTCAGAGTGTACAAGACACATCAGAGTGAACAGTCCATGACCAATATGAAAATTAAGGTGTAATACCTATGTTCAACCCATAGGGCTACCGTAAACACGGTTTTAGACCAAATATTGCCGATTTACACAAATACAAACAATTACATGAAAATTAACACAGACATAGTGCTATGAAACCTTTTAAACACATTCTAGGGAGTTTATCAGCTAAAAAAAGTTAAATTTCGGTTTAGTTTCACTTTAAGAAAGATCCTTATCAAAAATTGGGTTGCCACATCAGAATTTATGATGGCTACCCTACCACCATACAGTATATATGTAAATCTGCCACCACAACCACTTGAGGAAACTATGCCTTCTAGTTTTCATATTGCTTATGCACTGCCTGGCCAAAAAAAAAAGTTGCTACCACAAAAAAAAGGTCACACGCTAATATTTCGTTGGAACACCTTTAGCTTTGATTACATCAGAGTCAGTCAGAGTCAGAGATTCTTTGTCATTCGCACCACATGTGGTACATGTGATGAAACGAGATTATGTACACAGGGTCCCAGTTATATCCAACAATAAAATGTAAGAGAAGAACAGCAGTAACATCTAAGATATGAACTAAGAAAACATCAACTAACAAAAATACACTGGGCACCAATATCATAAAAAAACATCACTTCAAACAGCAGCACGAACATGAGTTTGTATGAGCAGATGAGCACGAATGAACACAGCAGCATGAAACAGACCAGCAGCAACATGAAACAGATCAGCAGCAACATGATGTGATATTTTGCAGTGATTATTCTGGTTATTTATTCATGAGTCTAACAGCCTCAGGGTAGAAGCTGTTCCTCAGTCTAGTGGTTCTACACTTAATGCTCCTCAACCTCCTTCCTGAGGGGAGTGGGGCAAAAAGTGTGTGTGCTGGGTGAGTGGGGTCCTTCATGATGCAGGTGGCTCTCTTCCTGCATCTGGAGGTGTAGATGTCTGTGATGGTGGGGAGACTGACTCCAACAGACTTCTGTGCAGCCTTCACCACTCTCTGTAGAGCTTTTCTTTCTGCAGCTGTGCAGCCTCCATGCCACACGATGCTGGAGCACAGGATGCTCTCCACTGCACACCTGTAGAAGGAGGTGAGGACTGGGCTGCTCAGACCAGCTCGTCTCAGCCGTCTGAGGAAGTAGAGTCTCTGATGACCTTTCTTGATCAGGCTGGTGGTGTTGTTGCTCCAGCTGAGGTTATCGTTCATGTGTACACCCAAGTACTTGTAGCTGGAGACCACTTCCACTGCAGATCCTCTTATGTTCAGTGGGGTGTGGGTGTGTTTGTTCCTTCTGAAGTCCACAATCATCTCCTTTGTCTTCTTCACATTGATGTGAAGGTTATTCTCTTTGCACCAGCTCTCCAGGTGTTCCACCTCCTGCCTGTAGCTGGACTCATCATTGTTTGTGATGCATCCCACCACAGCTGTATCATCTGCAAACTTTACAATATGACAGCCTGGATGGGTAGCTGCACAATCATATGTGAGCAGAGTAAACAGGAGAGGACTCAACACACATCCTTGAGGAGAGCCAGTGCTGAGGGTTATAGTGGAGGAGGAGAAGTTGTGGATCCTCACATCATACATTCACTGTGGCATTGTTTTGATAAGCTTCTGCAATGTCACAAGATCTATTTCTATCCAGTGTTACATTAATTTTTCACCAAGATCTTGCACTAGGCATGATGGGTGCATCACTTCACCTGCCTCTCTTCTTAACCTGATGCGCCCATCACTCTGGAACAAGGTAATTCTGGACTCATCAGACCACATGACCTTCTTCCATTGCTCCAGAGTCCAATCTTTATGCTCACTAGCAAATTGAAGCCTTTTTTTCCAGTTAGCCTCACTGATTAGTGGTTTTCTTTAGGCTACACAGTTGTTCAGTTCCAATCCCTTGAGTTCCCTTCACATTGTGTGTGTGGAAATGCTCTTACTTTCACTATTGAACATAGCCCTGAGCAGTGGTGGGCATATGAACGCTAGATAGTTCTAAAGCGCTAATCCGCTTACAGTGGACCTAAACTTTTTGTCAGCGTTTTTGTGGTTTGACTAACTTTTATAATTCATAAGCGGATTTGTGCTATTTTTATTTAAAATGCAGTACCGCTAATAACTAATTATCTATCAGTAAAAACCAATAAACTTATTTACAAGCTCTTATGCTGCTTGTTTTACCTTTTTCCCCACCGTAAAGAGCAGAGAGGAGGAAGGGTTGGAGGGGGAGGGAGCAGAGCGGAGAACAGACTCGGATCTACCATGTAGGTAAATGATGCCGTTGCCTGGGGATCCCAATCAGCATGGGGCCCCGGCCCCGCCGCGCCCCGGCCAGTCACCTACATCCCTAACATTGATCCTGCTTGTTAATGTACATTTAACATAAAAATAATTATAGTTACGATGAAAACGATCATTAAATACGCAATTAAAAAAACGGTCGATTTCTTTATCCCCCTACTAAAAATGGACTATTCCATCTTGACATCTTCCGGGTCAGAGGTGAACTCAGGGGCTAATTCTGTGGCTAGCTGGCTGCGCTCGGTCTCTTCATAAATCCGCAGAGAACCCCGCTGTTTCAAGCCAAATTAACGCGGCCGGAGGATTTTATTGTGTGTTTTGTGTCGACCATTCGACGGTGAGTCGTTATTTTTATGTATTTTAGTTACTTTTCATTAAATCTGTTGACTACCTATAGACGCTAACTCTGTGTCCAGCTGGTTGGTTGTGCTGGGTTACTAATGGATAAATCCGCAGAGAACCCCGCTGTTTCAAGCCAAATTAACGTGGCCGGAGGATTTTATTGTGTGTTTTGTGTCGACCATTCGACGGTGAGTCGTTAGTTTTATGTATTTGGGTTACTTTTATGTATAAATGCGGTGGCGACACACCCGTGTATTTGAGATTTAAAAGTGGTTTTAGGGATTAAAAGATCATTCTATTTTTTGTTAATTTCGTGGCCGAATAGAATATATGTACGTAAAGTATTAAATAAATCCTTTGATTTTTGTAATTTCATCCTTTTAGGATCATTTTTGTTACTTTTCAGTTGGCAGTGTAGTGCAAATTTTGCATAACGCTGCCGGCTATATATAAATATATATATATATATATAATATATAAATAGCGGATTAGATTAGCTTCCCCTAATTTTCATAAGACATTTGTGCTTTTGAAATTGTGGACCTAAAAAAATTAATAAGCGTTTTAGAAATTGTGGAACTAATTTTTTAATTAGCGTTGCCCACCACTGGCCCTGAGTGCTACTGTTATTTTTCTTCTACAGTATTTGTTTAAGTGATCACCAATCAAGCTCATTCAGGATTTTTTTCTGGCCATATTTCTTCCTCAAAGACGATGGGTCCCCACTGTCCTTCCAGTTTTTAATAATGTGTTGGACAGTTCTTAGCCCAATTTTAATAGTTTATGCCAGGGGTGCTCATTACGTCGATCGCTGAGGTAGTACCGGTCGATCGCAGCGTGGCAAAAAAAAAAAATTTTGTCAGCCTATCAAACATCCTGTCACTTGATTGACATACAGGGCAGCCATTCACAACCCTCATTCTCTCAACCAGGTCTGAGAGATTTTCGGGGAAACCCCATCCCCGCTCCCCCACCACCGAAGGTGTGAACTTCTCCCTGTGTGAAGTTGCACATACAGACGGCTGCAGTCCAAAGTTTTTCTGCACTAACAACAGATTTAAATAATGTCAGAGAGCTGAGTGTCTTTCTGCTACTCACCCTTTTTCAGAGAGAGTCAGAGTCAGAGAGAATTTATTGTCATTTGCACCGCATGTAGTACATGTGTTGAAAACGAGATTATGTACACAGGGTCCCAGTTACATCCAACAACAAATGCAAGAGAAAAACAATAATAACATCTAGGATTAACTAAGAGAGACATCAGCTAGTAATACACTAAGCCCTAATGTAGTAGAAAAACATCATTATAAACAGCAGCACGAACATGAGCAGATGGTCACAGATGAACGCAGCAACAAGAAACAGATCAGTATCAGTATGATGTGACATTTTGCAGTGTTTATTCTTATTATTTATTTATTCATGAGTCTGACAGCCTCAGGGTAGAAGCTGTTTCTCAGTCTAGTGGTTCTACATTTGATGCTCCTCAACCTCCGTCCCGAGGGGAGTGGTGCAAAGAGTGAGTGTGCTGGGTGAGTGAGGTCTTTCATGATGCAGGTGGCTCTTTTTCTGCATCTGGAGGTGTAAATGTCTGTGATGGTGGGGAGACTGACTCCCACAGACTTCTGTGCAGCCTTCACCACTCTCTGCAGAGCTTTTCTCTCTGCAACTGTGCAGCCTCCATGCCACACGTTGATGCTGGAGCACAGGACGCTCTCCACTGCACACCTGTAGAACGAGGTGAGGACTGGGCTTCTCAGACCGGCTCGTCTCAGCCGTCTGAGGAAGTAGAGTCTCTGATGACCTTTCTTGATCAGGCTGGTGGTGTTGTTGCTCCAGCTGAGGTTATCATTCATGTGTACACCCAGGTATTTGTAGCTGGAGACCACCTCCACCGCAGATCCACCTATATACAGTGGGGTGTGGGTGTGTTTGTTCCTTCTGAAGTCCACAATCATCTCCTTCGTCTTCTTCACATTCATGTGAAGGTTGTTCTCTTTGCACCAGCTCTCCAGATGTTCCACCTCCTGTCTGTAGCTGGATTCATCATTATCTGTGATGCATCCCACCACAGCTGTATCATCTGCAAACTTAACAATATGACAGCCTGGATGTGTGGCTGTACAATCATATGTGAGCAGAGTGAACAGAAGAGGGCTCAGCACACATCCTTGAGGAGAGCCAGTGCTGAGGGTGATGGTGGAGGAGGAGAAGTTGTGGATCTTCACGGACTGTGGTCTGTCTGTTAAGAAGTCTAAGACCCAGTTACAAATAGAGGGGCTTAGTCCAAGTGTGGATAGTTTGTCTATCAGAGTTTGGGGGATCATGGTGTTGAAGGCAGATGTGAAGTCCACAAAGAGCAGACGCACGTATGAGTCCTTCTGATCCAGGTGGGTGAGAGCAGTGTGGACCACGGAGGAGATGGCGTCCTCTGTTGATCGGTTCTCACGGTATGCATATTGATGAGGGTCCTCATTGATGTTGACGGCTGTCTTGATGTGGGACATGACCAGTTTCTCAAAACATTTAGCGACTATCGGGGTGAGAGCCACCGGTCTGTAGTCATTCAGACCAGTCACTGTGGAGCTTTTTGGGACTGGGATGATGGTGGCGGTCTTCAGGCAGGTGGGAACTGACTCCAGTGCAAGTGAGGTGGTGAAGATGTCAGCCAGCACCTCACGCGCACGCGCGCCCACTGTCAGAGAGTCACGCCCAGTGGAGGGAGCTGTGCACTCTCGACAAGTGGATGGACGCGCTCATCCGCAGAGGTTATGCGCTTCAATTCGCTGCAAAACCTCCTCCTTTCAGAGGAATATTAAAGACAGAGCTGACAGACTCGGAGCAGACCTCCTCCCTGAGGACAGAGATAACAGAGCTGCTGTCAAAGGGAGTGGTTGCCAGAGTACCGGACGAGGAGAAAAACACGGGGTTTTACTCCCGTTATTTTCTCGTCACGAAGAAAACAGGCGGCTGGAGGCCGATTCTCGACCTATCGACGTTCAACAAATCGATCGTAAAGAGGGGTTTTCACATGCTGACAATGAAGCAGCTGCTGAAAAATGTAAAGAAGGACGATTTCTTCACCTCACTCGACCTGCGGGACGCTTATTGGCACATACCAATAGTTCCAAAACACAGGAAGTTCCTGCGCTTCTCCTTCGAGGAAGCTCAGTTCGAGTTCGAGAGGTTACCCTTCGGCTACTCTTTAGCCCCGCGCACATTTACCAGATGCGTGGGGACCGCGCTCCAGCCGCTGCGCACAGCTGGAATGAGGATTTTCTTTTACCTCGACGATCTGCTTCTGTTAAGCAGCTCGAGGCAGGAAGCTGCAGCTCAAACCAAAGTTTTAGCGGAGCACTTATTAAAACTGGGTTTTTCAATCAACTGGGGGAAAAGTTCCCCCCTCCCAGATCAAAAGATTATTTATCTGGGGGTAGAACTCAACTCGTGCACAATGAGAGCTCGTCTTTCCGAGCAAAGAGCGCACGACCTGGCAACTCAGCTGTCGCGGGTCAGACCAGGAAAATTAGTGACAGCGGCGACCATCATGCGGCTTCTGGGGCTGATGGCGGCCGGTCACGTGGTCGTGGAGTTAGGTTTGTTGCATATGAGGACGATGCAACGCTGGTTTGCCCGCCTGCACGTGGATCCGGTGCATCAAAAGAGGCGGATGATCAGGGTTCCCCCCTCCGCGGAAACCGACCTACGTCACTGGGGGAATCCTCTGACGTTGTCAGAAGGAGTCTCCATGACCACACCTACGTCTCATATCCCAGTCTTCACAGACGCTTCCCTGATGGGCTGGGGGGCGACGTGTCTGGGTCAAACGGTGGGGGCGAGGTGGCCAGAACACACTCGCCTCCATATAAACGTTTTAGAACTTCTGACAGTTTACAAAGTGGTGAAGCATTTTGCTCCTCTGCTTCGAGACCAACATGTACTGATACACACCGACAACCAGGTGGCAGCATCGTACATAAATCGACAAGGCGGTGTCCGCTCAGCCCAGCTGCTGGACGTGGCGAAGCAGCTGCTGCTCTGGGCTCACCAGAACCTACGCTCTCTGCGAGCAGTGTACATTCCTGGGGTTCTGAACAGAGGAGCGGACATCATGTCGAGGGGGGGGCCACGTCAAGGAGACTGGGCTCTACACCCCGACATAATAACACAGATCTGGTCCAGGTTCGGCCAACCGAGCGTGGATCTGTTTGCGTCACGGGAGAACGCGCAGTGCGCATTGTGGTTCTCTCTGAGCTCAAAGGACGACCCTCCTCTGGGAGTGGACGCTTTTGCGCACAGCTGGTGGCCAGAGAAACTACTGTACGCTTTCCCACCTGTGGCTCTCGTACCACGCGTCCTGGAGCGAGTCCAGAGGGAGAAGCTGTCAGTCATCCTGATAGCTCCAGAGCGCAAATACGCGCTGTGGTTCCCGGTCCTCCAGCAGCTGTTGTGGGACGAACCCCTGCAGCTCCCGTGGAGAGAGGATGCGCTTCTGCAGGCAGGAGGGGCGATCACGCACCCTCCAGAGATAGGCCAGCCCCTGTGGGCTTGGAGGCTGAACGGAACCGTTTAACCCGTCTGGGCCTGTCTCCAGCCGTGGTAAAAACTATTCAAGACGCACGCGCGACGTCCACATCAGCTGTGTACGCGTCAAAATGGGCAGCTTTCCAGCGCTGGTGCACTGAAAGAGGTGTCGAACCCACATCATGTGAGCTGAGATGCGTGTTGTCGTTCCTGCAGCTGTTATTAGATAGGAATTTGACGTATAGTACCATTAAGGTATATGCAGCTGCTATTTCTTCATGTCATGAAGGTTTTGGTGACAAGACGTTATTTAATCAAACGCTGTTGAAGCGTTTTCTGAAAGGTGTGCGCAGACGTCAACCAGTGAAGCGTGACCTCTCACCTCAGTGGGATTTGTCCCTGGTTTTACGCGCCTTGCTCAAAGCTCCTTTCGAACCTCTGTACAACGTGTCACTGAAGTTTCTGTCACTCAAAACTGCACTCTTACTGGCGCTGACGTCAGCGAAGAGGGTGAGTGATCTGTGTGCACTGTCGGTGGCCCCATCATGTTTACAAATCCAACAAGATGGAAGCTCTGCTATTTTAAGACCCAACCCAGCTTTTATGCCAAAAAACTTAAACAGTACGTTTAAATCAAGGCAAATTATTTTAAATGGGTTCCATCTTCCTCCTCACACTTCAGAGGAGGAAGCCAAACAACATTTGTTGTGCCCGGTCCGCGCGCTACAGTACTATGTGACGCGAACGACCAGCCTACGCCAGTCCCAGAGTTTGTTCATCCACTACAGGGACAGCTCTGTGGGGCGAGCCCTGTCATCCCAGCGGCTCTCACACTGGCTGTGTGAAGCCATCTCAGAAGCTTACAGAGTGTGTGGAGCAGAACCTCCTCAAACGCTACGTGCTCATTCTACACGGGCGTTGGCGTCCTCTGCAGCTTTGCATGGCGGGATGACAGTAAGCGATATCTGCTTGGCGGCCTCGTGGACCACGCCCTGCACATTCATAAGGTATTACCTGCGTGACATGTCAGGTCCCTCCATGACTAATTCAGTCCTGGGAGTTATGGATTAGCGGGGCAAATTTTTCATGTGGTGTTCTGCCACTCCACCTGCCTCTGTGCAGGATGTGTGAGTGTTGCCATCAGTCTCAGGGCTCTGGGACTGAGTTTGTTGTGTTGTTACTGACTTTTGATCCTGTCTGTACATAACTCTGAGTCAGTTTTTGTCCCCCTGTTTGGGGTCGCCGCTGAGGCCTGTTCTGGCCTTCTGGCGTTTTGTTAAAAAAAAAAAAAACAAAAAAACAAAAAAAAAAAAAAAAAAAACACAAAAACAATAATCAATGTTGTGAGGCTGCGGTGCAGCTGTCACACGCCTGTCAGGTCGCAGTGCAGGCCTGCAGGCTCATCCACCGATCACCAGCACCCTCCTCTGGTGCGTCGTGACGTAGAACGTACGGATGACGTATGAGGAAGGGCAGAGGTGTTTTTGGGTGAGCAAGGACTTCATGCTTGGGCTGGACCCAATGGGGCATGGACTACATCCTGCTACGCCCTTTATCCAATAGGAGCTAAAGGGCGAACGCTATACGAAGTATAACGTTGGTTACGTATTGTAACCCCAGATTATACGAGTATAGCGGAGCCCTTTAGCTATGTGGGCCCCATTTGGCTCTTGGACGGCTGAATGATAAGCTGTTCGAGGGTGTTCCTTCCGTGTGGTGGACTTTTATGCACACGGGGCGGGCCCACACTGTAGGTGGGCGTGGACTAAAAGGTTATTCAGTATGACGCTGACGCGGGGGAAGATATCAAAAACTTTCAGCATGCAGGAACAAAACTAATACAATCCAGGGTCCAAAGAGACGTTATTCACCAGTTTGGACGTAACTGTGATCATGCAGTCGCTGCATGCATAATGAATACAGCTGAGCCCAGGGTTGCCAGATAAATTTAAAAAATGCCTTATTTACCACCTCCTTTTCTTTGCACATGTTCAAGAAACACAACACAAACTTCATCTTGCTCAGGATGAGAGTTCTGCAATGGAGTTAAATTCAAAGCAGTCTGCTCCTCAGACAAATAGTGTTAAATTAATATTTTATCTATTAATATTTCTGTTAAATTATTATTTTGTATATATACCTGTAAATGTTTCTGTTACGTGCCCTGAGATTACTTCTTTTGTGAATTGATGCTATATAAATAAACTGAATTGAATTGAATCTTAGAACATCTTTACTCAGCAAACACAACAGTTTAGGTCAAAATACTATCATTTTAAAGCCACAGTACTATAGTTCATAATTTCTTATCTTGCAACCCGACTGACATGGAAACTACAGCATTTTTCATGTAAACCAGCTTATTTTTTGTTTATTACCCCCAATAAACATTGAAAAAACACTAATGTTTCCACAGGTTGTTCTCGTGTAAACGGGGCCTTATTGTAGGTAGATCACTTTGACTTGATCATTTAAAAAGTAGCTCACATGCTAAAAAAGTCTGGACACCCCTGGTTAATGCAATCTCCTTAGATGTTTTCTCTGCTTGATGCCAATGATTTGACCCTTCTCAAACAGACTGACATCTTTTCCATGACCACGCAATGTGTCTTTCAACATGGTTGTTTAAGAAATGAGAAGAAACTCATTGCATCAGTTGGGGTTAAATACCATACCATACCATACCATTTTATTTATAAAGCACTTTAAACAGGAACAAGTCCACACCAAAGTGCTGGTAAATAACTTGTTGCCAGCTGAAAGATAATTGCCCATGCAGTAATTATACAAAAGGAGGCTCGTACCTATTTGCTTAGTTAAATCCAGGGTCCAGGCAGTGTAGTTTCCTCAAACGACTGGGTGAAAAATAAACAACTTTCTGACTTTCATTTTGGTGTGCAGCTGTTGAAAAGCTACTGAAAATTGGGTTGCCATGACAAAGTCTAAGATAGACACTTCCAAATATCTCTATGTAAACTAACCACCCTGATAATTTGAAGAAACTAAGCTTTCTGGTTAATATTATTGCTAAAAAGTACAGTTTCCACAAATGATTAGAGTGGCTTGTTGGGCGGCCCAAGATTAATCTATGGTGGCCAAAGCCCCCATTGACCACCCACTGGCTCCACCATTGTGCATGCCCCCTCAGCTTGCCAGGATCCATTACTTGGTGCCATCTGGGTCAAGCAAAAAAAGAAAAGAAAAAAATACTATATTTTCTGCCGTACACATCGCATCAATCCAAATATGTCTAATAAAGTGGAAAAATCCATAAATATGTCACTTCGCTGTATACGTCGCATCTATTACGCATCACCGCTGACGCATCACGTTTGTTACGCATCAACGCTGACAACCCGGAAATGTGAACCGGTGTGCCAAAAATCAATTGGCATGCCAAATGGCGGCTGCGGGGAGCGTGAATGGGGGGGGCTTTAACAAGGTTAACACCTAGCAACAATTATGTGTTTGCTCAAAATGGAAAGGTGTGTCTCAGTTGAACTTTTGCGTAATAATAATAATAATAATAATTAATTCAATTTATAACAAGAAAGTTCATTCTCAATAGTCCAGGTATCAAATCCGCTCATTCTCAATCAGTTCATCTGGACAGTTTCTTTTTTGTAGAAACGTTTCACCCTCACTCCAGAGGGCTTCGTCAGTCAGAGTAGTCCAAAGCACACTGAAGTTAAACCACCAAGTAAACAACTTAAGTGGACCAACCAGTTTGCTGTAGCCAAGATGGTTTCTGGGGGCTTGTCCCTCGTTGACTCCTCCCAGGCAGGCAGACATGTCCAAAGTGGTTCAAGACAAGAAAGTTCATTCTCAATTTATAACGCACTTTTCATTACTGAAAATCTCAAAGTGCTACACATATATTGAATGCTACACACATTCATAAACCGGTGGCGGCAGACTACCATGCAAGGTGCTTTCCAGTCCTACCGGGAGCAACTCAGGGTTAAGTGTCTTGCCCAAGGACACAACGACACATGGTGCGGGTCCCGGGAGTCGAACCGCCAACTTTCCGATCGGGAGACGACTCCCCTTACCACTACGCCACGGCCGCCCTGAATGCACTTTAATGGTCAAATTAGCTGCATTTTGCCGGGACGGTGCAGCAAAATGAAGTGGATGACTGTTGCTCCAAGCAGCGAGCAGAAAGAAGGTGGCAGGCTGTAGCAAGCTGATTGTGTCATTAATAGCCACTTTTACCTCTTAGATGACACAACAGCATGCCATATTACTCAAGTCGAGTGCCATCTAGTGGCTGAAAATGGTAGTGTTCAATATTTTCAGTCAGAATGAATGAAAACGGTCATATCTCAGCCAAAAATTGGTTTATAAATATGGGGGGGGAATTACATAAATATGTCCCTTCGACGTATAAGTCACATAGCATGCAAATTCTGCAAAAAAAACAACACATAGGGCGAAAAACACGGTTCTTCTGTTTTCATAGCGTAACTGTAATCTTTTGAATATCTTGCACCAAAAACACAAAGGTAGCGTTCCCTGTTCAATTCCAGTCTGGAAAACATCTCAAAAACTACAAACATTCACCATTCAAACACCTCAATGCTGGGATGGGGGGTGTACTGCTTGATTAATTGATGTTTTTCTTTGTGTGTCTGTTGTAGGTCGTTGGGAATGTCCGTGGCACCAGTGTGACGTATGTGGTAAGGAGGCGGCGTCCTTCTGTGAATTGTGTCCCAGCTCCTACTGCCGCCAGCACCGAGACGGCCTGCTCTTCATCTCCAAACTGGACGGCAAGCTTTGCTGCAGCGAGCACGACCCCTGCGGGCCCGACCCGCTGGAGCCGGGGGAGATCCGGGAGTATGCGCCGGAACCCAGAGCCCTCCCCCAGGGGCTGGGGATGGCCATCATCCCCTCCGCTGCCTCCGTCGCCACCAAGAGTTTCAACCGGACCAGCATTATCAAGAAGATCGACGGCGACGACTCATCGGAGTCTTTTCCTTCGTTTTCCATCCCGGTGCCCATCGCCGCTCCTCCCGCCTCTCCTTCCCACAGCAGCTCCGGTACTCCCAGCAGCCCCCACGTCTTCGACCTCCCGCACTACTCGCCTATCTCATCGTACGAAGAGGAGAGAGACGTCTTAGAGGAGGACGTAGAGGATCTGCTCGTGGACGAGGAGGAAGAGGAGGGCGACGAGTTAGTGGAGGACCTTGAAATTAGGAGGCAGGGGTCAGACTCTCAGGAGGAAGACGAAGAGGATGTGAGCCTGGAATACCTGGAGCTCAAAGACGAGGAAGAGGAGGAGTGACCTTTACGACACCTCCGAGTCACTACAGTCAAGTAGCACTTATAAATCAATTAATTGTCAGTAATCCTCTGGATTTATTCAACGGTTTGTAGGAGAAAAATCAAATCGCCTAAAAGTAAATAAATTGTGAAGCTTATGAATAAAGACACTGACACATAAATAATATACATTTATATAAACAAGTTGAGATATATCGATCATTTTCACACTTTATTTATGTTCTCGCCATTTTGTCCTATTGATCACTCGTTTACCTCATTTGTACACCTGAACGCATCGGATGAATTTACCTGCTGCTTTTTTAGTTTGATTATTCGGTTTAAAACATGGCAGATCTGCTGAAACATGATTTAGGCTATGTATAAATAAATAAAAAAAGAAACAGGAGACGAGACGACCTCGTCTCAATTTTTCCGTTAACATTTCACCTCCGCTTGGACTCTTCGAAGAAAAGAAACTTGAACTCATCCGTCTGTTGGAGTTTCCTCTTGAACGTCTCGTTTCCTCCGGTCTTAAACTCGTCCTCGTGGACTGATTTGTGAAACCACTGGGCAACACTGTCGTCAAACCCGGGAGACGTTACTTCCATGAACTCGGATCTGTTTTCAAATCCAGTCAGCGCTTCGGGATTACCGGTAGAAAAATGCCCAATTGTGATGGTCAGAACTGAACTGGTTTTCATCCATCCATCAAATTTTTTCTGGTGGCCGTATCTAGCAGTCACTGTGCGAGAGGCGGGGGACACCCTGGACAGGTCTCCAGTCCATCACATGACCGAGCTGGTTTTAATTCGTTTTATTTTATTGTTTGCTCAGATTTTTTTTAAACGAACATGAATGAAGGTCAAATACCGTAATTGCCGGTGTATAAGCCACTACTTTTTTTCTCACACTTTGTTTTAATTTCATCTGAAAGACCATTTAATGCCAAAAAAAAATTTTTTTTTTGACTCATTGGTGCAAAAATGTAAAACATTTTCATTTCGGGGTCTGGTTGAGGCGAGTCCTCTGAACGGTGGTCTGGAGGCAGTAGCTCCGGCGTGTACGTGGTGCTTTATTGTCGTTATTTAAACGCTGTTGTGTGACACACAAATGAAGATGAGGGAGATCCGAGGCGTCGAAGCTCCCTCCCCCTCTGAGGCTCTAACCAGCGGACTCCTGCTTGCACTTCAGTGTGTGTTCCCGTTTCACTCCGTCTTCAAGCTTAATGTGTGTGTTTGCTTCAAACGCCTTAGACTGTATTTGGTCGGAGATGTTTTTAAGGAATGTGGGTTTTGTGTCTGTGAGAGCCACATTTCCTTACAAATGCCTTTTTCTACA